>JAPEKM010000011.1:41569799-41580909 GCA_027575975.1 Cathorops multiradiatus
CGGGTGCTCCGGTTTCCCCCACAGTCCAAAGACATGCAGGTTAGGTTAACTGGTGACTCTAAATTGAGCGTAGGTGTCCTGGCGACTTGTCCAGGGTGTACCCCAACTTTCGCCCGTAGTCAGCTGGGTGAAACTAATTGTAACTAATTAATTAATTGAACTGTAGATGATCTATATCCTAAAACAGCAAATAAAGTTGGACATAAACACTTATAAGTTGTTGATACTGAAGCGTTAAACTTTATCATCTTGTGTTTGCTTTGCTTGATTGTTCATAAAAGTTATTAACGTGAAAATAACAGTTTCAACTTCTATTATTTGTCGAATCTTCAAACTGTATCTATGGATATGTGTATATTTCTAAAGCAGCCGGTTTCGAGCTGCAGGTTTGTTTGGGCGGCCATTTTGTGTGGAGACTCAAACCGGAGCGTGTGGTTGGCGTGAACGAGCCTGGGCGCGCGCGGGTACGCGCGCTGGAGCGGGGTGCGCGCTCGAGGTGTCGGTGGCGCGGAGAGCCAGGCAGTCGCGGAGTGATCGAGATTAACGGGCAGCGGAGAGGGGGGGGCTTTTCCCTTATAGCGAATGCACATCGCTAATTGTAGCTAAGCGGTGCGACACGGAAATAATCCCGGTTTTTTTTTAACTTTATTCGTTTTCATTTTGTTTTCTAAATTTAAGTCTTCTTTGCCGGTTACCCCGCTTCCCCCCCTCCTCTTACCCCCCTCAGGCTGCACCACAACAGGCAACAATCAGACCAATGGCAAACCGATGGCAGGCAATGCAAACTAGCCTAGCCGGAGAAAGCTAACCAGCGAAGGAAGCGCCACAAGATTTGTCTCTCCGGAGGGGAAACGAAGACCATCACCGCCGCCACCTCCACCACAGAAAATCGAAGACAAGTGTCCCAGTGATTTTACATTTACCTCAGATTTTTTTGAGGGATAAAAGAAAAAAGGCAGCGGCTAGCAAAGAAACCCGGGACTATCTGTCTCTCTCTCTCTGTATCTGTGTGTGATTTAGACTTGAGCGTTTTTACCTCAGCGACTGCAGCCAGCCGAGGACCCGAACCCAGGACCTTCTTTCACCCAGAAGAAAATACAATTTGGGGTTAATTTTTTTAATTTGTTATTTTTAAAACGAGAAAATTGATCACCAGTCGCACTCGTGAGAGGGGTGTCGGTGTCGGGGGGGGGGAGGGGGGTCCCGATTTTTCGGCCGGTTTTCCGCAGGGTTTCTGTGGAGGTTTAGGACGGAGGTGAGCAGACCGACCGCCGCCGCTGCTGCTAATGGCTACTGCTGCTGCCGCTGCCGCCTCGGGAACCTGGGAACGAACCGCCGCCGCCTGAGGTATGATCCCAACACACACACACGTGTGTATATTTTTTATATATATATAAAGTCCTAGTCATATCCTGTGCGCTCCTTTTGAGCCATCTTGCCATCCGCTGCACCTCATCACCTCCCCAAAGTGCACCGATTACCGTGAAATGCGCGTGCTGTATTCACGTGTGTACCTGTGTTTCACACCCTGCTCATTTACACTCGTCATTTCAGTGTGTTCGCTGCTCTAACACACCCATCGTACAGCCTCAGTGTGGTGTGCACTGCAGCACCAGCACTGCTGTCCGTCTCCATGCATGTGATGGTGGTGATGTACAGGCCGGTCACTGAGGATCTGCTTTCCTTTAATCACAAATGCATTGAAAACCTGCTCGTTTAGCATCTCAGTGTGAGGGAAAATGCTGAGATGTGGGTCAGAATGCAGTTAAAATGCAATGCAGCAGCAGGTATCCAGGTGTTTTCCAGCCCACATCTGGACACAGACACTGATTGCAATGATCTTGCTTCATTATTGGATGGGTTTTGCATCACATCTAACATCTAACTGTGGTCTGATTATTAAAAATCATATCACAAATCTGTGTGTGTGTGAGAGCAGCGTGCATACTGCATGCACAAAACATCATCATCATCATCATCATCATCTGTTAACAATGATAACGTTTTATTATTAACGCTCACGACTTGTCACATTTATATTCCATACATTTTTCCCAGGGTTTAAACCCTCCTCCCAACACACACACACACACATTCATGTAAAGCTGCAGTGTTGCATGTCATCTGTCACATTGCATCGGCTTGTTGCATTTTTCAGCATTTTCATGATAAATTGTGTTTAATCTGCAGCTCAACACTCATACGTGCACATGCATGTGGAAAAATGGTTGAACCACGGTAATAAGAGTGTAATTTAGTGTACTACTGTGTGTGTGTGTGTGTGTGTGTGTGTGTGATGTGCCTACACCCCACTGCAAGGCTCTGCTCAACTACAACGCCGGTTCAAAATGGATTCAGTCTTCATTCTAGTGCACTAGATAGGGTGTACAAGTCATTCACTACCGTCCCAAATGCTACCCTTCATCCCTAGTTAGTGTCCCTAACGGAACACCGGCCATTTTAAGGCTCCGTCCCAAATGCTATAGCACACAGGATCCACAGAATTCTGACCTCCTCATGTTCATTGCACAGCGTGATTCTCGGCGGCTGTGTTACCCATAATGCACTGCGTGTGTGTCGCAAGTAGGTTTAAACAATGCGTGTGTAACGAACATGGAGCTGGAGGTCAGATGTGTTTCATGTCTCCATGTCCTCTGTCCGGATTGATCTGTAGCGTGCGCGTACTAATGAGCAGGCTAGCTAGCAGCCTGTTAGGTTAGCGATGCGCTAATAATGATATCATATTTATATCAAGTGCTGCTGAGATTAAAACCTCTCATTACATGGTGAAGTTGGTAATGTCACACACAGTTTGTCGCTTGTGGGCGTGGCCTGGGTCACCTTTTTGAGGTTTTGATTCAAAGTGGCAAAATGGGAGTGGCCAGAATGTTGAGGTAACTGGATATAATTGATAAGTTTTAATAGCATCTTTATTTCTGGTACTTTAAGTAAAAGTGTATTATCCAGTCGTGCGCTTCATCATGAACAAACACACTGTGAGGGAAATCTCTGCATGTTTACTCGTGACCGTCGTTACGTTTATAACAGTGTTTATAACACTTTGGTCCATGTTTGCGTGAGCGCTAGCTCTGTTAGTGTTAAACTCTGGAGAGATCTCATCATCAAGAGCTCAGGAACTAGCAACCAGCTCGCGCACTAAAGTTAGTGTTAATGTTATGGTGTTAACTGTAGGCCAGTGTTACAGATTTAACGATCTCACGTTGACTGATCTAAAGCAAATCCGACTCTAATCTCATTTCAGAGTCGTGACTTATTTACAGATGATGCTGTGCAGCCACGTTGATGACATCACACACTAAACTCAGGACTGAAGAGACATTCTGGATTTTTTGAGTTATTTAGTTTTATTCATTTGTTCCTAGTTGAAGGTCGTAAATTCTGAGTCACGAGCCAAGCTCTCGCTGGAATATTGGTCAAAGATTTTTTACATTTGGTCAGGAGAACGCTTTAGAGCACTTTCACGCTGATTCATCAGACTCTCGATTCTGAATCGAAGTGAAATTGATTCTTTTGCTTTGTGATTTGTTTTATTTTCAGACTGTTTATAATTAAATGATCCGAAAATCACAGAAAAGGGTTGACTGAGGAGTGTGTACAGCTGACAACGTCCTTGGAAAAAATCTCCAAACAAAGCTTTACCAAGTGTGTGAAGGAATTAACAAAAATCACTAGAGCACAGAGAACTCTGAGTCGATCAGATGATTAAATAAATATAAAAGGTCCATTTAAAAATGTTTCCTACGTCGCCTCCAGCATTTATTTTCTCTTTTTGGTCCAGATCTCCAGAACACAGCCTTCCTGCAGAGCTTCAGCTCTGTGCTTTGGCTCAGTTTAGCATTTCTAAAATAATTTACAAATAAAACACTGCAAACCCAAAACACGTGTCCTGTTTGATTCCCTTCTGAAATCGAATCAGTTCAGATTTGCATCACTTTCTCATTCAAGTTCACTAAGAACTGCAAGCAAAGTAAAATTAAACTAAAAAGATGTTAAATAAAAGATGACGGAGCGCAAAGTAAAGACCTGATCAACAGCCATGATAAACGGAGTCGTAGCCTGTTCACAAAACACACAGCGGGCACGCGCAGCTTCACACCGTTACATCAGCATTTTACAAAAGATTGATTTTCTGTCATCCAATATTCTGAAAAGCCAAATTTTCAAAATATCCAGATGTGTGGTCGAAGCCTGATTGCGGAAAATGATTTTAGTGTCAGAGCTGAACCGTGATGAGCCTGAGGGTAAAACTTTAGTGATTCTTTTCGGTTCATAACTTTTTGAAAGCACCGTGACACCAGGACGAGCTCAGAGACCAAACACCCTCCCCACACACACTCACACTCACACACTGACTGATTTAGTCTCGTTGAAATCCTGCACAATTTGATATTGTGTCGAAAAGGTATCCCGTGGATCACACTCAGAGTCTCAGTGTGAGGATCACACCTTTATTTTATACACGCCATTAAAAATAGACTTTAACAGTATTTTTAAATTAAAAAAATGCACACAAATGTAATATCTGTAATAAAGCTGATGTCGATGCAGAAGAATGTATGTTTGTTAACTGGTAATTAACAAGACAAATAGTCTTTATTAAAATAAAATACAAAACAAACATATTGTCTTTTTTTTTTTTCTTAAATAAAGATGCACTTGCATTTCTGAGGAAAAATAATCTTTATGGGAACCAATAAGGAGAGTCACGGCATCAACCCACCAATCTCTCTCTCACACACACATTGTCTACATTTGGAATGAGTTCAGTGTTTCTCCCGTCCATAAAACGTCATGATGTCATCACTGTGCATTGGCGTACCGAACAGGTGCAGGAGTGAATCTGATCGAGTGTTTACATGGCTAATATTTTCCTATTAAATTGTCAGGTCTACACCACCTCCTTTAATCTGATTGAGCTGTTAATGATTATTAACAGTATCAGGGTCCATGTAAACGTTGGTACTGTCACCACTGTACTGGGAATAAGCCCCGCCCAGTACCATTGATGGACATGGTAGGGAAGTGCCAATACTTTATGCAACCATGACAGATGTCATGATTATTCTGTTTCGGATTTTCCTGTTCAAGTATTTTGGGTTAAAAGATTATTTAAAGGTGAACTTGTGGTTCATGATTAGCGTTGTACAGTCCAGTCCAGTCATTCTCTGTTAGCGTTAGCATTTCACATGTATTAGCACTGTCTGGTTCTGTCGCTCCAGGAGCGGTGATGCTAACTATTTCCTTTAACACACATGGTCATTCTTTGATGTCGTTGATGTAAGGTTTGAAAAGGCATAAAGCATAGTTTATCGAACGTAGACAGCTAACGTTGGCTCCATTCTCGATAACGCAGTGGTCACAAAATAGCTTTAAATTAAATCAGACTAGAATTTCACTTCTAACTACAATTTATATCACAGTTCTGTCCAATAGTCATGAATTTACCCAGAAAGCACTGCGATATGCAGGGGGCAGATGATAAAGATTCCCCACAGTGCACTCTGTGAAGTGAGGAGGGTGTGGTTATATGCTAAAACAGAATGCTAAAGGCTAACTACTCCATCAGCAGTGCGCACATTAAAGTCTGTGTCCCAAATCCTGATTCACACTTTGTGATGAAAAGTTCACGGTACGCAATGATAAAGCAAAAAATTATAAGTTAACTTGTCTGCTAATTAGCGATTAGCATGTAAAGTAGTGGCTGGGTTTCCATCAGTTCTGCTGGATGACATCATCAAGACGTGCCATACGAACAAACACACTTCATGGAGGGGAGTGATTTACACAATGAGTTTGGCTTGAAATGAAACTGTCAAGAATGTGTAAGGTCTGTCTGTCTGATATCTGTCTGTCTCTCTCACTTTCTCTGTCTGTATGTCTCTCTCCTGTCTATCTGCCTCTCATTCATTGTGATCACTGTGCTTCTCTCTCTCTCTCTCTGTATATCTGTTCCAATCATTCTGTCTCTCTCTGTTGCACTTTTCTCTTCATCTGTCTTTGTCTCTCTTTCTGTCTCTCTCACTTTCTCTGTCTCTCTCTGTCAGTTTCTCTTTATCTGTCTCTTGTTCTCTTTGTCTGTCTTTCTGTCTTGCTTTCACTTTCTTTCTATAGCTTTCTGTGTGTGTGTGTGTGTGTGTGTGTGGTTGCTCTCCTTGGTGCTGGTTCTCACTCAGCTGACCTGCTTCACACAGAGAGAGAGAGACAGAGAGAGAGAGAGAGAGAGAAAGAACAGATGAAGATGGTGAAGAAGAGACAGACAGGACCTTTTAGGCTGTGAGTGTAAGAACAGATGCTCACAGGGAATTCTGGGTAATTTGAATTTGGTGAAATGGTTTAACAGAAACAGCAACACAGTCAGTGAGGCAGAGAATTCTGGGTAAATTTAATGGTTTTAATGGTTGTTTTTATGCTTTATGCAACTTAAATAATGTAAATAAATCATATTATTATTAGCATTAGTATTATTATTTTACAAGGTTATATATGTAAATTTTTAAAATATCATTTACTTATTATTTAAACATATATTTATATATTTATACTGTTATATTTGACGTAATTGAGGTCATAGTTCAAACTTTCCAGTATGTGCTTTACACTTTAAACAAGAAACCTTTCTTACACACTGGAGCACACTCAGAAGTGCACACTTGGTGGTACACACGCAGAAGAGCAGAGACATGAGGACGGTCTCATTAACCCCACAGATGAGAGAAAATTCCTGTTGCAGTTCTGTGTGACACCAGATGGGTGCCAATATTATTGCACACTGGAGGCTAAATCCTGCCCCATGTGAGTTCTTGAGAGGGTTAATAGAGCAAAGAAGACAAGTGCTTATTGCAGTGTTGAGTAAAGAGGTGGATGTAACATGTTGGTGTGAAGAGTCAGCTGATTGGACAGCCATGTGAAGCTCCATCCCCACCTGGGTGCAGGACAGAAGAGTCATGACGCAGGTCTTCCTCGTACCGCGAGGGATGGTGGCTCCAGTAGAGCCTTGCTAGCAATTCAGTGGGAGTGTGGTACTCAGGTAGGTGGCTGCTCATCTGCTTTTGGCTTTGTAGGAAAGTCTGAGAGTTTAAACTCATACAGCATCTACAGGAAGTCAGTGGGAGGAGCGGAGCAGTGGGGCAGTGTGGGAAAACCTGGGAAGAACTGCTCAGGTATCTGAGTGGCCTCTATGGAGAGAAATGTCTGGGTTCTCGCGATGTTGAAGGAGAAACCTGCATGAGTGGTATGAGGTTACAAGGACAGTTGGGTGTCCAGAATTATTTACACCATGGTTGTGTGCAGTGACAGATGGTGAGATCTCGTCACATGATCTTGAGGAGAAGATGCAGCAACTTCAGGTGATGAGCTCCATCCATGCCGAGATCCAAGCAGAAACACAAGTGTGATGAGTTGAGTGTCATCAGCATAGCAGTGGTATGAAAACCCATGTGAGGATCCGACATCACTGAGAGAGCTGGAGTGCACAGGGGTAGTGCGTTTGAATGATTTGTGAACACCACCCTCAGGTTTTACCCCAACTCTGTCTTCTTTCTTTCAGACTATTAGAGCCAAGAAAGTGCCTCTGATACGTTTGTGTGATTTTTGCAAACAAGTCTAGCTAGCAAAGCATTTTGCAGCTTCAACAATGCTACATCTGGCTTTATCCCAAATTACATATCAAGTGTATGACACGGTTGTACATTACTATAGGTTATCTGGTCTGCATATTCACAGTGAGTAATTTAGGACACTGCCCAAAACCAGACTAAGGCAAACTTGTGTGCTGAAAAGTGTGATGTAATGGTCAGATACATGTTTCCTTCCTTTTTTTAAAGTACTCAATTTGGGACGGAGCCACTCGTTTGGCTCATGAACACTCACCTAGGTAACTAACATATTACCAAACAGAACAGCCTTTAACTCACCACAGGTAGTGTGTTATTTTGAAACAGTAGTGTGATTTGGGATGCAGCCCCAAGATAAACGTAAACACACAGATGCAGTTTCTCATACATGGGCTGTGTCTCAAACTCAGTGAAGTAGCACTTTACTTTACTTTGTTTGGAAAGTAAATTCCCCACTAGCTAGTTAGTAGGGACCCACCCACAGACGGACTACGGTTTCATCTTTGTGCAATTTGGGACCAAGCCACGGAGAGATAAAACAGGAACTGTGTGCTCTCAGTCACTCGTGTCTCTCTTCTCTCTCTCCGTCCTGACCCACTTTTCTCTCCCTGAGAGCAGCGACTGACCCGCTGCTGTCCCCCCGCATGTTACCCACAATGCACCACTCCAGACCTCTCATAATATAGAAGATGCCAGAACACACACACACACACAGGGTTCTAACGGGACTTAGACAATATTGATGTTGAGGTTGAGTATTCATATAGTGTGTATGTGCGTGTGTGTGTTACCCATAATGCTCTGCAAACAAGTGTAAATGTAAAGCTTCATTATCTGGAACACGGGCTGTGTCCTAAACCACCATACCACACTAAACACTTGTGTGTCTAAATTGCAAAATGCTCTCTGAGGTATATATTTAGCAAGTTTTTCAGGTTAAGATGAAAACTGCATGTGGGCCTCATCCCAAATCACATCCTTCCATACTAAATAGTGTATTCTAAGAATAAGGGGAAGTGGTGCCTAACTATTTAGTAGTGGTCTCAGATGTGTCAGTTTTAGAAATATTTATCAGCTGTATAATTTAGTACTATGTTTAGCAATAGTAACCCAGAGGGACGTACTAGTTTCACTCACTAGTTAGTTAGGTAGGGTGCATTTGGGACGTAGCCACAGGACTCTGACCAGGCAGATATCATCACTTACAGACCAATACAGAATGTGTTCTGGTTCACATTATTTATTTTATTTTGTGCACTAATAATTTGGGAAACAACTCATGACCCTGTGGGGGGTGTGTGTGTGTGTGAGAGAGAGAGAGAGAGAGAGAGAGAGAGACAGAGTGACGCTCTTTGATGACATCATCTTACTTCTTCTTGAACGTCACACAGCATTCAGGTTTTACTTTCAACACTTTCTGGATTTTAATTTCTGATACAAACTGGAAAAAATATTTTATTATAATAGAAACTAATTATGATTAACAAAGAACAATTAAACACAGAGCATTTAATTAAGCAAGAATAAAAAAGTCAGAAAATAGTGAAATGAGAGCACATTCAATAGAAGTGTTAAGTGTGTGTGTGTGTGTGTGTGTGTGTGTCCCCATATGAAAGGCTGTTGTGTTGTCACTGTGGGAGTGTGAGACAGCCCTGTGTGTTCACTGTGACAGCCAAAAAAATACCTGTGTGTGTGTGTGTGTGTGTGTGTGTGTGTGTGTGTGTGTGCACGCGTGCACTTTTGGAACAGCAAGAACTAAATAGCCAGAGCTTCTCGTGAATATGTCAAACTTAACACAAGATTAATCGCATCATATTTACTGTATCGAGTGAGAGAAAGATTGTGTGTGTGTTGATAATCAGTTATATGATATCCCATGATAAATCAAAATGTCACAAGCTGTGTTTTAGGTGTGTTTAGGTGCTCGTGTTGAGTTATACGATGTTCTGATATCGATTTCATGATCCAGTCAGTCATGAAGATTTCCTGAGATATCGTAGATATAATTTTATTAAATTTTTTTATTAATTAAAAAAAAATAATTGTTCCAAAAACATTTTAATAATCACAAACTGACTGAAAGCAGCTGAAAGTATTTTCACCTGTTTTTAGTGTTAAATATTTTCTTTACTTCTTAAATTAAATGATTAAAGATTTGGTTTGTGATCAAATCAAAATATCGTATCGTAGAAATACTTTTCAGATCATGATTTCCTTTCTGTATTTCCCAGCCCTGATATCTGTACCACACTGAAGCTCTGTTTAGATTTTAATGGCGTGTTATTTTGGAAAATAAGAAGTTTTCACTGCTGCGGTCAATTTTTAGCTGTTTTTATTTTTCTTTCTGGCGACTTAAATTACAGATAAAATCAGGAACTTTTCTCTCTGTCACTCTGTTCATTTTATTTCAGTTTTTTAGGAGGAAACTCTAAAACCTGTGTGTGTACTGGCGAGATGAATAAATTCCTTAATTTTAATAAATTATTTTATTCCTTCATTTAAAAAAATAAAACAAATAAAAATGTTTATTTATAAGTTTATATTAAATTTTTTATTTGTTTAATATATAAATTATTTCTTTATGAAAGTATATCGTTCTCACATTTCACTGTCAGCAGAGTTCAGCTTTATTTATAAAACCCATCAGAAGTGTACTCTCTGTGTGTGTGTGTGTGTGTGTGTGAATGTGAAGAGCACGTTTTGCCACTAGGAGCAGCACACACCAAAATCAACCTTCCTTAATTCATGATAATAAAAAGTACTGCTTGAGGTGTGTGTGTGTAAGCAGGCAAACTTCTCTCTCGAACTCTTCCTCCAACCCTAATACTTTAACCTTTGACCTTAAACTCTTGTGTTTAGTTTTAAGCAGGCATTCATTACACGCTGAATAAACTCTTAATATATTTCAACATGTACAACATCTCACACTCAGTGTTCACTCAGTAAGTCGTTTAAGGACACAACTTAATGGTGTAAGTAATAATGATGTAAATTAAGATTTGCTTCTTCCTGCTCACTGTGAGTAAATTATTTTGATTATAATATATATATATTTTTCTGGCTCAGCAGATTAAAGGAGCGACATAACGCTATATTCGAGCATTATTGTCGATGTTCTCTGTGGTAGTCAATTCTGTAAACTTCACACAAACTAATTCATCATTTAAGTTTTAATTAACCTCGCAAACCTAAGTTAATGATCATTAATCTTCTAAGAGAAAATGTTTTTCTTTTCTCACTCAGCTAATTAAATACTGACCTAAAGATTCACCATAACCGGTCATCAGTTCAGTCATATCGTGATGTTTGTGATGTTCTCCAATGATATTGTTATTGTTGGTTGGCAGCATTTTTGTCAAATACCTTTTACGGAGCTATATTTTCTCATCTCATTATCTGTAGCCACTTTATCCTGTTCTACAGGGTTGCAGGCGAGCTGGAGCCTATCCCAGCTGACTACGGGCGAAAGGCGGGGT
>JAPEKM010000012.1:306665-318329 GCA_027575975.1 Cathorops multiradiatus
GACAGGAATTACCCGCCAAATGACAAATTAAGTCGCCTCGGGCGACCGGACCACCGCGAATTTCGAGCCCTGGATTATGTTTCCTTAATATGCGGCAGTGATGCCGTTTCACTGGTTTCCGGTGCATCATTTTTATGGCTTGCTTGTATATTGAAGCGATAGGTTTGCAGGAACCTGCGGCCATGCTGTGATGCAGTATGACAGATGAGAAAAAATCACTGCATGCATGTATCATTTTTGTGAAAAGTTCCTTCGAATACAATGAAAACAGTTCAGGTCTGGTCTCACCTTATTACAAATGGACTTAACCTGACTATCAAATGTTAGTGTTTGTCCAGGATAACCCACACACTCAACCTCCTGTTCCGCTGCACTGAATTCCTCCCCGGGCCCGCCATCAGCGCGCCTCATCTCCATGGAGACGCGCGGGGGAGGGCAGCTGCGGAGATCAACGACAAATACAACAAAATCATTTTAAAACTATGAGCAATAGTGGAGTTTTAAAATGTGCACATGTTTCAATAATGATGATGATGATGATGAAGAGGATGCTGTTATTCCAGCGTTGTTGCTGTTCAGTGGCGGTTTCCGGCTGTGAAGGCGCGCGCGGCCCCTGTAGGTGTGGGTGGGAAACCCCGCGGTGGTGTGTGGTGAAGCCGCGCGTGAACGCAGCCGCCATTTTGGTGTCTGATGAGCAGAGTGGCGGCGGTGCGGAGTCTTCAGACTCTCTCTTTCGCGTTTCTTTCAGAATCTCTCAGTCCGCTTGTGGCCGGCTCCCTCTCACTAACACTCCGCGCAGCTCTCCGGACATCACCGCAGGGTAAGTGGCAGCGCCCGGCTGCTCGCGGCGCCGCTGCGGCTTTGTTCGGGTCCGCTGTGTGGAGACAAAGTGAGCCGCAGCCGGCTTCTGCAAAATGGACACCGGGGCTAGCATTAGCACTGATTAGCGCACAGCGCAGCTCGGAGCGCGTTCCGAATGGACCCGCTAATGTTCCGTGACGAGGCTGAGCGGTTCTGCTGGGCTGTGTTGAACATGGCGCTGCGCTTTAGCGCCTCATCCCCCGCGCTGACGGAGCTAACGCGGCTAACACAGCGCGGCTAGTTCTGCTAGCGAGCAGGCGGAGCGCGCTTCAGCGTCCTGGACACGACACGCACTTTCTCCACAGTTTCCTCTCTGAGAGAGCTCATTAGCTGCTGTAGTTACTGAGGGTTATAATAATCTGGGTTATTTACTGAGGGTTATAATAATATCGTGTATTTGCTGAGGGTTAGAACAGCGTAGTGTACAGACGTGTTTGCGGCCCGGTTTGGGACACAGCCCTCCCTCAGGCGGAGGGGCGCGCGCGCGCACGCGCTACACCTGGTAGTGCACACTGTAATGCTCGAGCGCGTTATCATCGCGTGTAGATTTGGAACACAGCCCGTCAGGGAGTCAGAGCTGGTCTGTGGAGGGATCACTGTCTGTCTGATCACTCTGTCTGTCTGTCTACAGCCTGTGGATGGTTTGTAGTGTGCAGAGAGACTTTAGTGATCTTTAACCTCTGTTTGGGACACAGTGTGTGTGTGTGTGTGATGCTGATCCTTTCTCCACACTGTTTGTTGTGCACAGATTTGTGACCTCAGTCATGGCATCGGATCACGTGAATGGGAACGGCACAGAGGAGCCCATGGACACGTCCTCCACATCTGCGCGCTCGGAGAACTTCCAGGCTTTACTCCAGGCCGGCTTACCGCAGAAAGTCGCAGAGAAACTTGATGAAATCTACATCGCAGGTGAGAACACTGTCATAACACATGCTTACCTTCTCAGCATGGCATGGGTTAATTATAATAACGATAATTGCTCTGAAGTGAGTGGTTTCCTGTGCGGAGTACTGGAGGAGTTTGTGTGAGATGGTGATGAGGTCAACTGGACTCTTAACCCCGTACACAGTTATTACACATCTATAATATGTTCATGTAGTGAGGGCTGTGATCATACACACGGTCACTCCGTGATGGGAAAAGATGATTCATAGCCAAAAGTTTAGAACTCCGGACACTAAAATGTAGGTGATGCGTCAGGAATGAGGGTTCTGGGTAAGTTACAGCGTTCCTGCTAATCATCACAAGTCACGCTGTGTACAGTGACAGAAATCGGTGTGTATTTTACACACACCTCATCATGAGGTTTGGAAACCTGTCCTCTGAGTATATTACTGAATACACACACACACACATGTACAAAGATCTGCATCACAGTGAGGAATTGTGGGTCACATGACCATCCTTTGGATAGAGGGTACAGTAGTGTGTGTGTGTGTCCCCCTTGGTCAGAGTGATGATACCTGTGTGAACTCTCTCTCTGAGTGACTGCGGTTACACGGCTGTGTGCTGTTTAACATCTGACAGGACCGAGGGGTTAGCCTCTGAGATTATCACCTGCTCTTTGCTTTCTTCTCTCTCACGTGTGTGTTGTGTGTAGGCCTGGTAGCACACAGTGACCTGGATGAGAGAGCTATTGAAGCTCTGAAAGAATTTAATGAAGATGGAGCGCTCCAGGTTCTACAGCAGTTTAAAGAGAGTGACCTGTCTCATGTCCAAGTAAGTGTGTGTGTGTGTGAGAGAGAAACCCCTGACCTAACACACACTCTAGACTCTGTCTGGGCTGATTGAGAGCATGTTGAGATGCTGTATGTGTTTTGTGTTTCAGAATAAAAGTGCCTTCCTGTGTGGCGTGATGAAGACGTACAGGCAGAGAGAGAAACAGGGGACCAAAGTTACCGAGTCCAACAAAGGACCGGATGAAACCAAAATCAAAGTATGGACCTGTCCCTGCTGCGTCCACGTGCTAACACAGAGAATCACGTGTTAAACACTGCAGGACTTTATTTTACACACACACGTGATGTTTCAGTAAAACAGGCTGTCTCGTCCTGTGCTCACCACCTGTTATAACCTGCTTTACATCGCAGTTCTGCATTCTCATTGGTCAATAGTGTTGATTTTAATTTTCTATAAAGTATTGCAGGTTTATATTAACATGCTCGTTATTGTTTCTATAGTAACAGCTCATTCACGGGGCCTCGTACCGTGGACGCTCCACTGACCAACACATCACTGACTCAGGCTTTCCCACTACAGATACGTTTACAAATTCATTTATTCTCCCCCCATTCACTGGATATGAGCAATCGTGCGCTCTGATTGGCTGCTGTACAGTACGACTAGGAATATCAGCTCGTATATTGTGAGTAGAGAAGAACAAAATGGCAGAGCGCATCAAATCAGGTATATCAAACATTTAAAAAATGCTGAAATGGCTAAAAGAATATAGCATCTCCTCTGTGGTATCTCCTGATCCCCACTCCAGCCCAGTCGGTGGTGATGATGCACCTTTCAGTTGGTTTACCGGCCACCAACAAACCCGAAAGAAGAAGAAAATGTTGGAGCGTGTTGCTGAAGCCACTCTACTTGAAAACATACAAAAAAAAGCAATAAAATATGGAATTAAAGTATCACTTGTAAGAATATATATCTTTATTAATTTATTTTTCAATAATTATTGCATATTTTTTTCATAAATTGCTCCTGTTTCGCCGGTTTGTTTACATTCTAAGCTGAAGTGATTTTGTCGGATGTTTGGTATAAAGTTTTTATTAAACTTGAAAAAAAAAAAATGCTGTGTTTCTCAAAATCCAGTGAATGTGGATAGAATAAAACCGTTATTCCACTCAAACTTGTCGTACTCAGATTATAGACAACTCGGTGCTATGCACCTCATCGCCTATCAGCTCATGTACAGCTGGATTTCAGGGAATAACTGTTAATTCTGTCTGATTTCTAACCAGAATTGATGCATTTCTGTAACGCCGCTGTGTGACAGTGGACACTGTTAAAAATTGAATTAAATTTAAATAAAGATGAGTGTGGAGTTTTCTTAGCTGAAGGGGATGTGATGTTTATAGCTGATCACTGTAGCTAGCTTGACTAAGATTTTAAACGCAACCATAAAAAGTGACTGGAGTTATGGAGGAATTCTGTGGTTCTCTTCAGGCTCTGCTCGAGAGAACCGGCTACACACTCGATGTCACAACAGGACAGAGGAAGTATGGAGGACCGCCACCAGAATGTGTGTTCACAGGTCCTCAGCCCTCCATCGGTACAGAGGTAACACACACCGAGTGCTCTTTAGCTTTGCGGGGTTTGGGTTAATGTAGGACGTGATGGGAGCTGCACTGTGTTTATGTTAACGTAAACAGTGAGGTGTACAGTAAGGCTTTCCACGTGATGACGTGTGTTCTGTCCCGGAGTAACATGAGTTACAGTGACAGCTCAACCGCTAAGATCTGATTGGATGGCCTCTGTTTGAACCTGTGTGTTATGGATGAGTACAGTACTTTTCGCTTCATTTAAATTCCATGCACCTTGAGTTTTGCATGTGGTACGAGGTTCGGGGTGCAGTTTGTGGCCTCTGTGGGATATTCATCAGGAAAGTGGCTGAACTGTGTGTGTGTGTGTGTGTGTGTAGATCTTTGTGGGGAAGATCCCGAGGGACCTGTTTGAGGATGAGTTGGTGCCTCTGTTTGAGAAGGCGGGGCAGATTTGGGACCTGCGGCTGATGATGGATCCTCTGAGTGGTCTGAACCGAGGATATGCCTTCATCACCTTCTGCACTAAAGAGGCTGCACAGGAGGCTGTTAAGCTGGTGAGTCGCCTTAGACACACACACACACACACTAACCAGTTCTTTGGGCTATTACCATCTGCTTCTTGTACTGTTAGTTTTTGTCACCTGTGTGAAGGTTTTTATATTATTTACACTTACGATCTTTGTGTGTGTGTGTGTGGTCAGTATAACAACCGTGAGATCCGCCCAGGGAAACACATCGGGGTGTGTATATCAGTGGCCAACAACCGCCTGTTTGTGGGTTCCATCCCCAAGAGCAAGACAAAAGAACAGATCCTTGAGGAATTTGCCAAAGTCACCGGTGAGCTGAGTGTCATTCTGTCCTCTTTACTTCTCTGAGAACGTGCTCGTGTTCACGTCACATGATTAACGCCGTCCCACCTTCTCCCCAATCAGAGGGTCTGAACGACGTGATCCTGTACACCCAGCCGGATGACAAGAAGAAGAATCGCGGGTTCTGTTTCTTGGAGTATGAGGACCATAAATCGGCAGCTCAGGCTCGCCGGAGGCTGATGAGCGGGAAGGTGAAGGTGTGGGGTACGCTGGTGACGGTGGAGTGGGCCGACCCCATCGAGGACCCCGACCCTGAGATTATGGCCAAGGTGAGGGATTTAAAAAAAAATAATACCAAACCTCCTCATTCCTTAAATATGCTATCTGATGTGTTCACATCTCTCTCTCTCTCTCTCTCTCTCTCAGGTGAAGGTGCTGTTTGTGAGGAACCTGGCGAACAGCGTGACCGAGGACATCCTGGAGAAAGCGTTCAGTCAGTTTGGGAGGCTGCAGCGGGTCAAGAAGCTGAAGGACTACGCCTTCGTTCACTTTGACGATCGGGAGAGTGCCGTGAAGGTAACGCTCGTTTAAAGAGGAAGGTGCTGGTGGGCGGAGTCAGTGCTGATTGGGTTGGGCTGGGATGGAGATGGTGCTTACTGAAAGCGTGTGCGTGTGCAGGCTCTGGAGGGGATGAACGGGAAGGAGCTGGAGGGTGAAACTGTAGAGATCGTGTTTGCGAAGCCTCCTGATCAGAAGAGGAAGGAACGCAAAGCTCAGAGGCAAGCAGCTCAAACACCAATGTAAGCTGTGTGCGTGATTGCACAGTGTCCAATCCTACTGACACTTTCCACCTGTATGACTTTGTTCCTCCCCTTTGCAGGTATGATGAGTATTACTACTATGGCCCCCCTCACGTGCCTCCTCCACCTCCAAGAGGGCGTGGCCGAGGCGGAGTCCGAGGTGGCTACTCGTACCCTCCTGATTATTACGGTTATGAAGATTACTACGACTACTATGGCTACGATTACCATGGTTACCGTGGTGGCTACGAGGAGCCCTACTATGGCTATGATGAGTTCCAGGGAAGGAGCCAGCGTGGACCGAGGGGCGGACCCAGAGGGGGACGCGGGTCGGGACCTCCACGGGGCAGGGCTGGGTTTCCTCAGCGTGGTGGTGCGGGAGCGGCCGGAGGAGGTGGAGCGAGGAGGAGAGGAGGCGGGGTTCGAGGGGTACGTGGCCGCGGTGGGAATGTAGGAGGCAAACGCAAAGCTGATGGCTACAGCCAGCCCGATTCCAAACGCCGGCAGATTAATAATCATAATTATAACAGTAATCAGAACTGGGGCTCGCAGCCGATCGCGCAGCAGCCGCTGCACGGCGCCGATAATTACGGCTACAAATCTGACCAGGAGTTTTATCAGGATTCATTCGGCCAGCAGTGGAAGTAGACAAAATGTAGGGCTTTGCTTTTGGTTTTATTTGTTCCTTTTTTTGATTGGGCTCCATATAAAACATGTCAAGCTTTCAAAACATGCTTCTTGTACATATATATTTTCCTTTCTTTTTTTGTTCCTTTGGTTTTTTTAGAGCTCTCCTTGGACTTCCTGCCACACTCCTTCCACACTGGGTTCTGTTTTATTTTGTAATCTGTTTTACAATTGAGTCCTACCTTTTAATCAAATTTGGAGGGAAAAAAAAAAAAAGATAAACCTATACAATGTGCTGAATCTTGTCTATTGGCTATTTCATGTATGTTTCTATAGCAGGTTTTTGGTCTTCATGTTTTAAGTAGGAACACAAACGGAAAAAGAAAAAAAAAGATGCAAACCGAAAGAAAACAAATTTGCTCTTTGTATGTTAATGCTAGTAAAATTAGCGTGTCTTGTTTTCTTTACATTTTGGCTTGTAATCCTTTTGCTGTCTGTCTGCTGCTCTAAATAAAAACATACACGCATAACCGTGTACAAAACTCAACCAAAACGGATTGTGTTTCAAATTCATGTTTCGGCAACAAAAAAAAAAAAACAACCAACCCAGGATAAAACCCTCTCTCCTCAAATTTCTTTGCAAATTTTGACCAAAGCGCCTTGTGGATGAAAAGGACGTCAGGTTTGCCTACATTAGTCTGTCTGTCTGTCTGTCTCACCCTCTGTGCATGTCCCCGAGTTGTGTACGTGTTTCCACTCGCACGTGTCCCGGCCCTGTGTGTGATTGTGGTGCTGTATGGAGGGTGTTGAGTTACACACTTCCCTCTCCATAATGGCTAAAATGCACGTTCTGCCCCAAATTCTCCTCACTGTTGACCCACAGGAGTAATCCCTGTTCTGTTCTGTTCTGCATGCCCCTCCCCCACTCCTGATCTCCTCCTCTCTCTCCTCCTCCTCTCTCCATTTCCCTGCTGCTGAGTGGGGGTGGGCTGCAGTGCTGCTGGTGTCCAGCAGGGGGCAGAGAGCACTGTGAGCTGTGCATGCTCATTTCAGCAGGTTTCACACTCACTGCTCTTATTAGTCTAGTGTGTGTGTGTCATGTCGAGGGTGTGTGTGTTTGTTTTTTTGTTCATGAACGTGGATCTAATCGTTCTTCCTCTTGTCACCTGACTAGCAGGGAAAGGCCTCGAGAACGGCGCTGACAAACCCCTCTGAGTGAAGAGCGGCTCGTTAAAGCGCAGCTTCCTCTCAGACGATGCCGGAGGACACGGCGGTAAGATGCACTTCCTGCCGTCCAAGTCCTACTTCCTGCCTTACAGGAGACAAAAAAAAAACTGCCACCTACACACACCATGAGCCATGAGTTCACTTTAACGCTTCCTGTGTCTGAAACAGTGCCCTGAACACTACACGCTGCAAACCCACAGGGGGCGTGGCCCAAACTATACACTACAGGCTGCTGTTGGTCCCCCGGGGGCGTGGCCCAAGCTATCTGCTGCCCTACTCAGCCACAGTGCATTATGGGTATATAGTGTGTGTGTGAGAGAACCCTCAGTTGTAATGTTTTGTGGTGTGGCAGGGCAGTGCACTATGTAGTGAGCAGGGGGCTGTTTTGGACATGTTGGTGGTTGAATTCCCCCAAAGAGCTGAGCTGAGGAGTTTCTCTCATTCTGTACATAAATCTTTTGCACTATGTATGGATTTTTTTCTTTATTTTATATATATATAATATATATTAAAAAAATGCGTGTTTTTACTGCAGATCTCCATGTTAGTGGTGTAGATAGAAAGTGTGCACTATAGTTTATCAGAACATTAAAATGAAAATGTGCCCAGATCACGTTAGAAGTGGTGTGTGTGTGTGTGTGTGTGTGTGTGTGTGTGTGTGTGTGTGTGTGTGTGAGAGAGACTGACTCTGATGTGGAGATCTGTTCTCTTTTCAAGGCATCATGTTGAGTTGAGTTTGTTTTAATGTTCTAATATTGTTGAATGTCTTAGGTGGCCTAAGCGGTGTAACGTGGTTCCGTTGAGAACCTGATGATTTGGTTTCTGATGAATTGAGTTGATCTACCTCAGTGTGGGGTCATGTACAGACACTTTACTGAGCATACGGGCTTTTCTACCGTTTTATAAACGTTATTTATGCACAGGGACGACGGCCCGCCATCTGTCTGCTGTATTATAGTTGTTAGTATGGCATCGTCCGCTGCACGTGTGTGTGTGTGTGTGTGTGTGTGTGTGTGTGTGTGTGTGTGTGTGAGAGAAACTCGATGTCGAGTCTAAACACGCCTGGCCTTGGTCTCCTCTTGGAGCGTGTCGTTTGTATTCTAGTCATATTTTTGGATAAAGCTTTAGTGTCTGGTTTGTCATAAACTGAGTGGTAACTTTGTTAAACATGTCGTTTGTTTGTTAAGCAGGGTGCTTAATTAGACACGCACAACTGACACCATGTTAAAGGGTAAGTTCAGCATCAGGACACACACAGTGATCACTAGGGGGCAGTAGAGAGCTCACCTTCCCCAGCACTTTCATCATTAGCACTAGCCTGGTTACTAATCCTTCCACACTCCAGCAGCAGACAGGAAGTGATGTCTGTGACCTGGAAGTTCACTGCGTGTGTGATGTCATTATGCTGGATTTACTGACGCTTCCCTCCGCCCCGGTGTTGAATAAACCTCCAGCCATGTCCCTGCCGGGGTGTGTTAGTGTCGTACTGTTAGCACACACGCTCACGTGTTCCAGGTTTAACAGGGTGAAACAGGAAAACACCACGACTTCCTGTCTGTCAGACTGCCTTTATTTTAATGTCTTTTTTTTTTTTTTTAAAGATGTCACAAATTTAAAATGACCTGTTGACTCTTGGTGCTTTTTCTTTTAATTTTTTAAGACACATTTTTGCAAATAAAATGTTTTATACTGGAAAAGTGGTTTGTTTATTTGTCCGGTTATCTGACGCTAGCGGTTTGTACCCGAATGAAACGCCTGAATGCCAACGGACGAGGCGGAGTTTCTGATCTGATAAACCATGACGCAACTGAGGAAAACCTGACGCGGTGGCCAATGAGGTGCCATCTAACTCCGCCCACTCCGTTCAACTCCACACACTGACTTCACTTTGCCTGTACCTGCCGTGTGGGCGTGGCCTTTCCAAACATTCTTTAGGTCTGATGAGAAACAGCGAACTGGTAACGGTGTGACTAACGTGCGCTCACTTATTAGCGAAGTGAGTTAATCACACGCTGCGTACAGTCGACAGTACGCTTTTCTTCCATGTGTAAGTTGGGCTGCGCGTGCGGTCGGATTGAGTCGAAATCTAAAATCTCAGTGCAGATGTCACTGAAGTCACGTTAATATTCAACGTGCAGCTAAAGAACGTTTACCTGTCGGTGTGTGTCGCTAACGTAAACTCAGTATTTAGCATATTTAAATATTTATAATGTACAACTATAAAATGACCCAGATGTGATAATCGGACAGTCCCGTTAATATTTACTGCACGGGGGGGGTGAGATGGATTTTTGAGATGCTAACGTGCTACGCTGTTCGCGCTCGTGAGAGTACTGTTGCTAGGTAACTGAATGCCTGGCTAATGACTGAGGCTAACGGTTTACTGAGCGAACACGTCACTGTAAGGGTTTTATCCAGACAGATGAAATAAGATGAAACTGTCAAACGTGAACGTTTCACTCAAACGTGCGGGTAAATTCCTGATCAAACCGCCCATGTGACTAAAACCGGCCGCGATCGCTGCGAGTCTGTCGGGAACTCTCATGTGGCGCCACATTCGCTAAATAATTCTCTAAAATAACGATGAAACGTGTCTTTAATGTGTCTCGCGTGTCCACTGGACTGGATTTCAGCAGTTAGAGGTGTTTCATGCGGATTTGAGTTTTCTTTTCTCCGCTGAAACTTTAGCGATGAAATCTAAACGACTCCGCCGTCTCACTTTCCATTAAATACTTTCGAGAGGATGGAAACGGTAACATCATAAAAACTCAGGACAAACTGTAGACCTTCTGTAGGAAGTGCAGTGAGACTGACTCTTATTCCGGAGATCACAGCTGATGCCAAAAGTTTACACACCCCCAGGCTCAAACTGAAATTTTCCCTGAAACTCCACACACTTCCTATTTTTTTTATTTTTTTTAGTTTGTCTACTTTGCTCATGGTTTATAAGATTCTAGGAAGTGATGTAATGACTTTTAGAAGCTTCTGATTGGTTAACTGTAATTGGATGTGAATTAGGAGTGGGATGTGTCTGTATCAGGGCCTTTTACTCCTGATGCGAGTTTTTATTCTGCAGAATTGTTTTGCCATTTCTGAATATATCTGGAAGATGGGACAGTAAACAGGAGCAATTAGAGATGGGTCATCAATATCAGAGAACGAATGTTAGGAAGAGAAAGAAACAGTGAGTTTAAAACAGGAAGAAGAGACGGTGAGGATCAGGAGGAGGTTTCCAGAAGCCCTAAGAGACACGCAGACCCCAAGAAACTTACCAAAATACTGAGGGCTGAGGTCGGAGCGGTTAAGGACATGAGTGCTCAGTGATGGGCCCTTACGGAGGAGGAGGAGGAGGTAACTCGAGTGTGAGGGATCTATGGGAACATTTAAAAGTCCATAACACGGTTAAGAGGATAAAGAGAGTGAAGGAGTGGAGAAAAAAGAAATCTGTCCTCCTGGAGTTTGAGACCGAGGAAATGTCCAAAGAGTTGTACTTTGGTTTTGTAGCCTACTCGGAGAATTAATTCCGTAACCTGCGAGATGTTTTAAATGTGGTCACGGAGCTGAAGCCTGTGCTGGGTGGAGTTTCACCGGAACGTTGTCGTGGTGGTGGTGCTGAGCAGAGTGTGGCCTACTGACGCTGTGGAGCAACGCAAGGCCAAGTGAGACTTCAGCAGATAAGGAGAAAGGAAAGGACATCGTGCAGAAGCGGTCAAACCGTCTGTACGGGACAAGAAAAGACAGGAAGGGACAAAGACGAGGAGCGAGACGGTGTGCAGGAAGGTTTTATAGCAGGAGTGATGAACAGAACAGAAAGGATTCGATTAGTTGTGAAAACCGCTGTCCGTGACCGGGCGGACGGGGAGGAAATCAGGGACAGAAGATCCAGCGTGAGGGGAGGAAGTTTATTTATAATCCTAAACAATTTAATAGTTATGGTCAGAAACCGAAGGCAGTTCTAAAGAATAGAATAAAGGATGATAATTTTATGGGCCGGCACGGTGGTGTAGTGGTTAGCGCTGTTGCCTCACAGCAAGAAGGTCCGGGTTCGAGCCCCATGGCCAGTGAGGG
>JAPEKM010000012.1:379902-396720 GCA_027575975.1 Cathorops multiradiatus
TTATTTTGGAAAGTAACGAGTAACTGATTACTGAATTCGCAAAACTAACGCGTTAGGTTACTCGTTACTGAAAAAAAACGAATAAGAGTACTCTAACGCATTACTTGTAACGCGTTACTCCCAACACTGACTGTTACTTGTTCAATGTTACAGTAATGTTTTATTGCGAATGAATATTTTTGTTACTTGTTCAACGTTACATTAGTGTTTTATTGTGAGTGAATATTACTGTTACTTGTCCAAAGTTACAGTAGCATTTTATTGCGAGTGAATATTATTGTATGACTTGGCGGCTTGTCCAGGGTGTACCCCGCCTTTTGCCCATAGTCAGCTGGGATAGACTCCAGCTTACCTGCAACCCTGTAGAACAGGATAAAGCAGCTACAGATAATGAGATTAGATGAATATTATTGTTATTTGTTAAACATTACGGTAGCGTTTTATTGCTCAATATTATGGTAGCATTTTATTGCGAGTGAATATTATTGTTACTTGTTAAATGTTACGGTAGCGTTTTATTGTAAGTGAATATTATTGTTGCTTATCCAACGTTACAGTAGCATTTTATTGCGAGTGAATATTATTGTTACTTGTTCAACATTACAATAATGTTTTATTGCAAATGATTATTATTGTTGCTTGTTCAACGTTACGATAGCATTTTATTGTGAGTGAATATTATTGTTACTTGTTCAACATTACAATAATGTTTTATTGCGAGCGAATATTATTGTTGCTTGTTCAACGTTACAGTAGCGTTTTATTGCGAGTGGATATTATTGCGACTTTCTTCTTGTTGTGGTAGCCTTTTCTGAGCTTTATTACAAACATTGACCATTAAAAAAAAAAGCACGTTTTTCATTTTCCAGTTTCCATTTCAGAATATGAAATGGGTTCGGTCGAAGGTCCATTGATTCCCTGGCTGTGCAGTACATAGCATCCTATGTAGACATAAGTGGCTCATTCTAAGCATATAGAAACACAGTGATTCATACTGTAGCTACAGGTGATTCCACTCAAAATAAACCATAATTATGAATACTATATTCCATTTGTGTGAATAAAGGCCACGAAATTCTCTAGTTAACTTTTGCCTGCTGCCCATTAATGGAAGGAGTCTCCAGTGTCAGACGTAAAGCTGTCTTCATCTTCAGGACAGGGTACTTTACACATAGGGGATGCGAACTTCTGCACTTCAGTCATGAGGGGTGTAAAATGAATTCCTGATAGCTACATTATGTTTTCAGATAATTCTTTCGTGTAACACTGATTTTTAAAAAGGTCGTGCAAATGTGCATGCAATTAAAGCACTCGTCATCCTCACCTCAGTAAAAATGGTGCACCTGAAAAGTGGAAACTAAAAATAGTGGTTGGTATTTGGCTCAGAGGGTAGAGATGCACCCTGGTGTATAGATCACACGCTGTCTTGCTTTATTTCTGTCTTTTTTCATAGGTTTCAGTGGTTGAAATGCTCATGGGGAAGGTCCAAATTCATTCTCTCTCTGTCTCTCTCTCTGTTGTTCTCTCACTTGCAAAACCAGAGCTGTGATTTGGGACACAGCCTGCAGAACAGTGACCTTTGACTCTTTCTCTCTCTCTGTGTTCCAAATTCAGGTGGCTGTAAATGTGCTTCCTTCTTCTTTCCCCCTCCATCTTTCAATACAGAAACATTCTCCCCTTCATATAACTTCATATCCCTTTAGTACATTTATTCAACGACGACAACAAATGCTCATTTCAAAATATTCATTTTTCCTCATTAATAAACAGGTTTGAGTCCAATCTACACCATTTTTAAAATAATAAAAAAAATTCCCATGAGTGTTTCATAACGCTCCCATATCCTCAACTAAGGGCTTTCTCAAGGACAGTTGCTCGTATTTTCGGACGCTTTGCCAATTTGTGGAAATAATGAGTTTGGCACAGATTGCTTGAGCCCTGTTTCCAAAGTGATAAAAGGAAAAAAAAAAACAGACCCTGGACTGAATCACAAGCAGTCTCGTGCTAGACATCTGAGACTTCCTGCTTTACGATTGGGTGCATGCTTATCATGTGATTGCGCTTGTCGTTAATTCAATCCAGCTACCTGCTAACGAGCCGAATGGCTGACGATGTCGTAGTCAGTGCAGGGATGAGTTACGATAATATGAGTTTGACTTGAATACACATCAAGATATAATTACACGCCCTGAATAACATGCATCTTGTCAGAGCAGGTAACCTGATTTAAAGGCTAATGCGTTTAGGCGGGACGGAAAAGGGCCATGTGTGTTTACGTTTTTCCTGATCATGCCATTATAACTAATGTGTGCTTGTCATGCTGAGGATTACTGCCTCATCCGCTCTGTGAGATGAGATGAGATGAGATGAGATGAGATGAGATGAGATGAGATGAGATGTGTCCGTACTCACCACCAAACACCACAACCTACAACATCATGTTACTTTCTCCAAACATTAGCGATGTTTTGCAAGACTGGACTGCAAGTATCTAAAGTTAGAACCTTTAAAGAACCCCAAGAGCATCAAGACAATTTAGCAAAATTTAGAACCCTTAAAAGGTTCCTCGGTTGTCCTTCTAGAGGAACCCTGAAATGTTTTATGCAGAACTTTACACCAAAATGTGGCCCTAGAAGAAAGTGTTCCAGTTAAAACTTTTTTTAATTGTCCAATGAACACTTAAAGAAGTGTCCCAAGAAGCTAAAGGTTCTAAAGGTTCGAGATATTAAGATAAAAATAATTAGCACTAGCGTGGAGTTTTGATTGCATGCTTACCCAATTAATACACACCCACACACTTGGAAAACAAAGGGGTTCTTTAAGCACTTCATCAAATAAATAAGATTTCCCAAAAAGGTTCTACTTCTTATAGGAACCTGACAGACATTTAAAATGTAGTTCGCTTGGTACCAAGTGTTCACTGGATAATTGTGCTCTCATTAGGTGCTTTTGGACCAGAAGAACTCTTGGAGGAAGTTCCTCCTGTTTTGTGTGTCCATGCTGCAGGAACTGAGAACCATCATGGTTCTTAGAATGCCATTTTGAGGGACGTTTTTAGTTCCTACTTCCGAGTAGCTTCTCTCCCAGCATGAGAGGAACCACGAGTGACCTAAATGATTGGTCCAGACACGCATATACGTTGATTGGAGCCAAAAATCTCTGTAAAATGTTTGCCATATAAACAACAGCACTTAACGTTATCGTTGAAGTGAAATATAAAAGTTTTCGTTTGAATTTCCTGCTAAGCCGGCTTCATCACTTTGGCATTCCTATTGGTGGTGCAAACGCAAACAGAAAAAAAGCCCTTGAAGGTATGTAGTTCTGAGGCGAGATCCTCAGCGAGTAGAATCCTTAAAGTTTCAAAGAGTATTTTAAATTTAGTCATATCTAAGAACCCTTTGTTAGCTAAAGGACCATTAAAGAACCCTAGTTTTTTACTATGTACCAAAGTTTTGGTGGCACAGTGGTGTGGTGGTTAGCACTGTTGCCTTACAGCAAGAAGGTTCTGGATTTGAGCCCAGTGACTGACGGGGGCCTTTCTGTGTGGAGTTTGTATGTTCTCCCTGTGTCTGTGTGAGTTTCCTCTGGGTGCTCTGGTTTCCCCCAAGGACATGCTGTTAGGTTAACTGTGTACTCTAAATTTTCCATATGTGTGAGTACACAGAAAGGAACTGGCCCCTCTAGTCCTGCAGTTTTGGCCAAATCAACCAAACATGGTTTGCCTCAAGCCTGGATTGGGTTCGGCAGTGACGACAGTGACCAAGATTTTATGAGTAAATGTTATACAGAAACTCCTGACAGGTTCTAGATACAAAGAAGAAAAGGGCTCTTGGAGAGAAGGGTTGACTGGAAAGTAGTGCTGGAGTCAAGACCACCTAAACCGAGACCAAGTCATGACCAAGACCAAAGTGTATCAAGACCAAGACTTTGAGGGGTTGAGATCAAGTCAAGACCAATGCAAGGCGAGACAGAGTCAAGACCAGGATCAGACCAATGTATGTGCAGGGGTGGGGGAGGGGTGACAGCTGTTAACAGGAAGAAAAATCTTGAATTAACAGTGAGTCACGTAATTGGTTGTATTTGAAGCAGGAAATTTTCCATCCAATCACAGTAACAATGTTAACAAATAAATCAGACAATGCACAGGCAATTTAGTGAAATCCCCACAGTTGTGGTCTTGATCGGTCTTGAAATAAAATCCCGAGTCCTCTATGTCTGAGACCGAGACAAGACAGAGTAAACATGCAGTTGATTCCGAGACAAGACCTAGACCTTCAAAAAATGGTCTTAAAACTGGTCTCGAGTAACACAACACTGCTAGAAAAATCAAAGTTCTGCATACTGGTTAATAAATTAACTTTGTAGAAAGAAAACAGTTTTTAAAAGTTTTTTTTTTGGCTAATGAAAGGTTCTTGGCTCCTCCCCAAAATATCCTTTCAATGAAATGATACTTAAGGGTTCTACGTGTTCTTTAAAAGAGTGTATGATGATATTTTGTGGTTTGACACTTCAATTAGAAAAGGATTAGAAAGCTAAGCTGAATAAATCCACAGATGGAATTAAACCAAAGCCAAGTAATGGATGAAAGATTGAGCAAATGGATGGATGGATGGATAGATGAGGACAGACTTTGTTTAACGCTCGACAGATCCCTCTGTTAATGTGGTTGACTTTGCATGTGTGTGTGGGTGTGTTCTCCCGCAGTGTGTGTGCACTCGCTGGAAGTGACGGTCAGCCAGAGCAGCGTGCAGGTGGCCAGAGGCCAAGCAGCCATCTTGCCCTGTACCTTCACCACTAGTGCCGCCCTCAACAATCTGTACATCATCTGGATGGTAACGCCGCTGGCCAATGCCCATCAACCCGAACAGGTAACAGACTGCACATCATTTGCTACCATCATGCTAAAACATATAAATTAAACAAGAAATGTTATTAATGTATTGGGTTCATTCACAGAGATTACTTTTTCAATTGATGTTGGTTTATGTTTACGATGGTCGTCATGGTCCTGCACAAGCCCACTTTTTTTTTTTTACAAAACATTTTGGATTTTTTTTCTTTTGTAAAGAAGAGCAAATATAGAATAAACATACATTTGATGGTCTTCAAATGAAATTCAACAAGGGGAACAAACTTTTGCACCAACTGCATATTCCAGAGGATAGTGGTGAAATCTGAACAACTGCTACAATGTACTGTATAAAATGCATAAGATAATCATGATCAGGCCAAAAAAAAAAAAATAGTGCGTTTCCGGTAACCCGACCGACTCTGAATTTCCGTGTCAAAATTCCCGACCATAAAGTTTTTATTACAAATTTCCCTCGATATTTTAGTGTAAGCAGCGTTAGTTTGTCATAATTCTTTGTTTCAACGCATTCAAGTTGTGAAAGAAATGATAAAAAGTACAATGTTTCTCCACTTGTATCAGCCCCCCTGCATAAACATAGGCGCAGCCATCTTGTGCAGAACATCATAACCAGTGTTGCCAGATTGGGTGGTTTTAAGTGGCGGGTTTTGAACATATTTTGGGATGGAAAAACGTCAGCAGTATCTGGCAACACTGATCATAACTCGAACTCTCGCAATATATATATTTTTTATTTGTTTAAAGATTTAAAACACTTGTGTGATATAAAGGATTCTGTGCCAAAATACTATTTTGTAAGATGTTGTGTTAATTTTTTCGAACAAAATAAAAAAAAATTAAGGGGAAAAAAAAACTTTTTCCTACCTACCGACCCTATTTTAGTATTTCATGTTACCTGAAACACACCACCTTTTTTTTTTTTTTTGGTGGCCTAATGAGTCAAGGTAATGAAATAAAATGTTGATAAAATAAGACTTTACGATGATTACAAAATCATTACACATCACAATATACTTGCGTTCATTTAACATGGGCCGACTTACGACCAGATCGGTTTACGTCTGGTTAGTCGTAACCAAACGCAGTCGTAAGTCGACGACTACCTGTAATTGTGTGTGTGTGTGTGTGTGTGTGTGTGTGTGTGTGTGTGTGAGAGAGATCAGACTTCACCGATCCACACAGCTCTGATATCAGTGTGTTATTAAAAATAGAAACATGGCATTGGTGCATATTTACTACACACACACACACACACACACGGTGCACTCAGATCAGAGCACAATTTGTTTGAGCTGCTCTTGATTGTGATAAATATGAAGAATTTAAATATGCAACTTTTTTTTGCACTAAATAAGTGAAAAATAAAATGGTGTCAGTGTGGCTTTCAGTAAAGACGTGTGTGTGTGTGTGTGTGTGTGTGTGTGTAGACCCTGGTGGAGTGTGTGAGTGTGTGCAGGTCAGATGACGACCCTTGGCCTGTGTTGGAGTGTTACCGTGTGGCATTGCTGAGTTTTGCACAAGTGACGGTGCACCTCTCAGTCCAAAGCGAGAACATCAGTATGGTTCTCCAGAGACTCTCGCTGTGAGTAACACACACACACACACACACACCCCACACACACACACACACCCCTGTTCTGTAGGTATTATTTACGCAGTAGTCTAATTTTTATTGAATGTCTTTAGTCACTCATGATTTGCATATAAACTGACTTTTGCTTCACTCACTCCTTCTCAGTTCTTCTCTCTCTCTCTCTCTCTCTCTCTCTCTCTCTCTCTCTGTGTGTGTGAGGTGTTTAATGTTCTGTGTTCTGCAGGAGCTGTGTGGAGCTGCTGCTCTCCATAACCAAGGTTTTTCCAGATGCACTGTGGGAACAGTTTCAGTCCTCCGTACAGGTACCACACACCTGACGTGTTCCAATGCACTTTTTTTTAAACTCCCCCCCCTCTTTTTACCTTTTCCTGTCAGAGTGAACAGAGTCGACATCTCTGTAGCATGCTGTCATGGAAACGCATTAGCCACTTCCTGTCTGTGGTGGACACTAAGACACACGGCTCTGAATTGGGTTTTAACCAGCTGTTCAGTAACTGCGGTGTGTTCCTGTGTGTGTGCAGACGGCTCACGCGCTGCTGCAGGATGCGGGTGTCACTCAGCTGCGTCTGCTCTGCGCAGCCACTCGTGAGCGAGGGATGTGGAGCAACAGCACACTACAGAGCCTTCTGGGAAATGAGATGCCTCCAGAAGCTGAAGGTGAGGTGTCCTCGGTTTCACTGTCCACACCCGAGGGTCAGGATTTAGCCCTAAAGTACACATGTCCCCAAACCGTGTGTGCTTTTATGATTTCTCAGCAGTGACTAACATCGTTCATGTTTGTGCTGTAGTGCGAGCGTTCCTGATGCGTGAAGGTCTGGACTTGCTGCAGCTCCGGGTGAAGTACCTGATGAAGGAGAGCTCTATGGAGAAGGCGGCGCTGCTGGCGAAAGCCTGTGCTGATTTCCAGGAGTTTGCTGCGAGCAGAGGACCCTTTAAACAGAGCTACCTTGTGTGTGTGTGCGCTTTTGCGCCACAGGAGATGCTCATGGAGGAGGTGGGTGGGACTGCAGAACCTTTAAACATGGGATAGAACTGATAATCGGTTCAAATTCATCACACACACTTTCCACTAAAAAGCCTGACTGGGTCTTACCACCTGTGATCTACTGCGCTCTAATAGGTTCCAGAAAACTGAAGGCAGGGAGTACGTGCTGAGAGGTTGGAGAGTTGCTGTGGTCAGGAACTGTGCTCTGATTGGTTGGTTACATGGCACTAGGGGTGAGAACTGCATTCTGGTTGGTTACAGCAGAGCTGGAGGTGGAACTGAGGGTGTGGTTACAGAGATACTGGGGAAGGTTATGGGGTAAGCATGTCCATTTGGTACAGGGGCACCAGGGATGGGGGCTGTGCTCTGATTTGGATTGGAGGGGCACCAGGGGCGGGGGCTATGCTCTGATTTGGATTGGAGGGGCACTGGGGGCGGGGGGCTGTGCTCTGATTTGGATTGGAGGGGCACCAGGGGCTGGAACTGTTCCACAATCCCAGTACAAAGGTTCTGGAATTGTGAGCTATGTTTTGCCTGGTCACAGGAAAAACCAGAGAACTGGAGCTCAGACTGGGGTACTGAGGGTGGAGTACATGCTCCGACTGTTTTGTCGAGGCACGGGGACACCCACGCCACAGTGTACACCAGCGTAAGACGAGGACAATGTCGCACTACTATACTATATTTTTATATGTATATACTGTATATGTATGTATAGTATGACACTGTTGATGTTTTTAGTTGTGTGTGTCCTGCAGCTCTCCCAGGTGGACTGTCGTGATGCTCTGGAGATGATCTGTAACCTGGAGGCAGAAGAAGACGAGAGAGCAGCGTTTACTCTGTGTTCAGGCTTCCTGACCCGCCAGCTCTTGCAGGAGGACTCCTACTGTGCCTGGTCAGTTGCTAAACACGTGCAATCCTGCGTGTGGGACAAACACAACACCTGTTTGGTTTGGTTTTTAAAGATTCAGAGATCTTCAACTCCATTAAGTTCAGTATTGATCAAGCTCCTCTGGTTAAAGTCCTCAAGTTTAAATGTGGACGCAGGGTCCAATCATGGTTCAGTTTGTTGTTTATGGCCATAGCAGCAGCGTGAGGTGGTAACGTGGTGGTTAATCTCTCCCCCAGGGAACTGACCCTTTTCTGGAGTAAACTCCTGAAGCGATTGGAACCTTCAGAGCAGAGCTTCCTGGAAAAGTGCCAGAAGATGTCTCTCCTCGCCAAAACAGTGTTCCACCTGCTATTCTTTATTAAAGTGATCCAGTCCGAGGTGAGTTCTTTGTTCAGTCTTCCTGGCCTCTTCTGGCTGCAGGCTAATGCACAAACCACATGATGGCGCTTGGTGAAATGTGATCAAAACTTAGCGCTGGTTTTGTTTTCTAATCCGCAGTTGGACAAGATTGGATTGCCAGCCTGCATTGAGATGTGTATCCGTGCCCTGCGCATGGAGTCCTGCGAGGGAGCCAACAAGGCCACCATCTGCAAAACCATCTCCTGCCTCCTGCCCTCTGACCTGGAAGTGAAGCGGGCCTGCCAGTTAACGGAGTTCCTCCTGGAGCCGACGGTCGACTCTTATTACGCCGTGGAGACGCTGTACAACGAGCCGGACCAGAAGCTGGAGGAGGAAAACCTTCCGATACCCAACTCTCTACGCTGCGACCTTTTCCTAGTCTTCAAAACTCAGTGGCCTTTTGATCCAGAGTTCTGGGATTGGAAAACGCTCAAGCGTCATTGTCTAGGTCTTATGGGCGAGGAGGCGTCTATTGTGTCCTCCATTGACGAGCTAAACGATGATCGCTTTGTCGAAGCGGAACGAGAGGACTTGGAGTTGGCACCGGAGGAGTACAAGGACGTTTTCGAATGCTTTTTGGACACGACGAATGAACTGAAGGAGATCGCAGACCAGCGACAAAAAAACAGAGAAGTCAAAAAGTTGAGAGAGAAAGGATTTGTGTCGGCGAGGTTCAGAAACTGGCAAGCGTACATGCAGTACTGCGTGTTGTGCGATAAAGAGTTTCTTGGCCATAGAATAGTGCGACACGCGCAGACGCACTTCAGAGATGGATATTATAGCTGTCCGATTTGCACAGAGACTTTTGAAACGAGAGAAACTCTAGACCCCCATGTTGGGTCGCACGTCAAACTGTCTTGCAAAGAGCGCTTAGCTGCGATGAAAACCACTAAGAAACTGACTGATGCAAAAATCTCTGTTCCTGATATTGCAGCTCTGAAAAACAAGGGTGGAGAAAATCAGGCCCGAAAAGCAAAGGCTAAAACCTGCAATGGAGATTCTGGCCAGCTGTACAACGGCGATGCGGTGGGCTCTCCGAGCGAGGGTTCCGGAGTCCGGGTCAACGGGAGAGAGCGAAATGTTTGTCCTGTCGTCAACTGCAGAAAAGGGTTCAAGTTCTTTCGCAATCTCCTCACCCATGTGAAAGATCACGGGGAGGTCGAGGAGGCAAAGCGCTTCCTTGAATTGCATACCACGAAGATAGTTTGTCAGTATTGCCGCCGTCATTTTGTTAGCGTCAATCACCTGAACGACCATCTTCAGGTTCATTGTGGTGCTAAGCCTTATACTTGTATTCAGTTGAACTGCAAAGCTAGCTTCGACACCAACGCCGAGCTCCTTGTGCACAGCAAAGGACATCCGGTCTTCAAGGCCAAGTGCATGTTTCCTGGCTGTGGGAAGATTTTCAGTGAAGCTTATAAACTCTACGACCATGAGGCGCAGCACTACAAAACCTTTACCTGCAAAGTGCCTGGCTGTGGTAAAGTGTTTCACACTCAGTCCCAGTTGGAGTTGCACGAGGAGAGCCATAATGCGAAGAAAGAGGAGACGCAGACTGCCGAGAGCGACAGCACTTGTCTTTCCAGTGAACCAGCCCAGCAGGATCCCCTTCCAGGGCCACCAGTGAACTCCTCCAGCTGCATGATGAGCCCTGCAGATCACCCAACAAGTCTGGTGAAAGTGAAGCACTCCATTGAGAACATGCTCAATCCTGCTGCTCAAGATCCCACACAGGCGTTCGGCCTTGTAATGTGCAAAACCGAGCCAGCTGATCCAAACCTTCTGCAGCAGCCACAGATCCCACACATGGAGACCCAGCAGACCCAACCTCCAGTCACCCCTCCCATGCCTCACTTGAATGAATCCAGGTCTGAAGAGTCCTTGTTAGATGTGCTAATGAATGATCCATCGTGTCCACTTCCACCAGCGTCTTCATATCAGAGCCTCCTCGAGGACTTCCAGCAGGCTCCGTCAGGAGACGTTTTGCAAGCTCAAATGGAGTCTGCTGTCTCGCAGAGTCACACCCAGCCTCTGTACAGTAACGAAAACGCCGAATATGGGCCGTATGATCCCAGTTCTGTCACCCCCATTCACACGCCGTACCCAGTTCAGTATGGGAACAGCATGGTACCCTTACAGCAGACTGCTCATAACGGTCCACCAGCGATGCCTGTGTCTCAGAGGCTTCCTCCGCAAGTCACCCCTTTTCCCACCAACAGACCGGTACAGTCACTGCAGCCCAATGCACTCTGTTCTGCAGCTGAGGAAAAGGACCGGTACAAATGTGCATACGAGACGTGTTCTCGAGACTATAGCTCTTATAGAAGTCTGACCAAGCACATGAAAGCAGCTCATTGCGAGTTTTATGCACAATGGAAACTGGCAAGGAGGAACAAAGTACCACCGATCACAAGCAGAGCTGCGTCCATGAACGGGAAACGTGTTTCTTCAGAACCCTTACAGAACCAGCTGGGTCAGACGACTCCTGCTCCTCTGACACCCATGCAGAAACTGCCTGCCCAGCAGCACTACCCAGCAAGCTGTCTAAACTCCACTTACCCCTCGGGTTCTTCCCATCTAACCGGTCCTACTGGTCAGACTTTCCCAAACCAAATGGACAGCATATTGGATCCCATTGTGCTCTCACAGTTAGGAAATGCTGCAAGTCCGTCTCCTGTAGCTCCTCATGCTTCCTGTTATTCCGTCCCAATGAACAGTTCGCTTCAGCAGCAGAATTACCATTCGCAAGCAAGTGGTCACTTTTCACAGATGGACACTGCGTCTCAAACCCAAGTGCCAAACACCTATAATGGAGACATGACCTATCCTCCTCTGCAGCATCAAAACAGTCCCTCGTGTCGCTTCATACAGACCCACCCAGATGTTACCCAGACAATGAGCAATCCAGCCAAAATGGGCCATCCCAGTAACTCTTCCCCACCTTCCTACATTCAGCAACCAAAGACCAACTCCATACCTGTAGTCAAACGGACGGAGTGTGTTGTTAAACTGGAGAGAAACCTCGATTTGGTTCCATCTCCTCCAAACACGTCACAGCAAAGCAACCCTCCTGCAGCCAGGAACTCTCAAACCTCTCAAGACGACACCAGCAGTTCTGCACATGATGGCGAAATCAAAAAGAGAAAGCGAAGCAGCAGAACAAAGTGGCCTGCTATCATCAAAGATGGCAAGTTCATTTGCTGTAGGTGCTTTAGAGGGTTTCACAGTCCTAAATCTCTTGGAGGACATTTATCTAAACGTGCCGTCTGCAAACCCTACGATGAAGCAGTTCTGTCTGCAGATCTTCCAAGTTCATTTCTTGAACTTCTGAACTCCCCTCACCCATCAGACACTCCGCAGTCCTCACCGTCTGCACAGGTCAGTTCCACTCCGGCTTGGCAGTCACTCACTAAAGGGCCCCTCGACCCAAAACTGTTTCCCAATGTCACTTTTCTGAACACTAAAGGTTCTGTGTACAACAGTGACGGTAACCCAAGCAGTGAAACCATACAACAGGATTCACCAAGTCTGGGTGAGTCAGCCGGTGTACGTCAACAGGCTTTTGCCGAATCCTCGGTCTCCTACCCTCAAGACAACCAAAACAGTGTGATTCAGCATACCGGGAATATCAAAGACAAGCGCAGTCAGCATCAAATGAGTTATCCCCAGTCTAGTAACTCCTTGCCAAGTGAACCTGGTTCCTCAGATCAACTTTTGTCTCACTTGTTAAGTGAAAACCAAACTTCTGACTCCAGCTTCAGCAGTCCCACTAATCACATTGACCGGATCCTTCAAGCTGAAACACTAAACAAGATTAAAGAGATTAAAGAAAAGTCGACCATAACAAACGCAAGCGAATTATCCAATGACGGGCTTCTCGCTGCCATGGCTAGTCTCGCTCAAAACCTGGTGTCGGAAAAGAGCGTCAAGGAAAGGCTTCGTGAACAGATATTGGCTGGAGACTTCCAAAAAAGAAGTAGTTCATGCCAAGGTCAAGGTGTTGACAACTCGAATTTACAAAGTCCGATGATTGACGTTCCTCACCACACGACACACGTCATTCAAAAGGCTCTTCAAGGTAACGAGCATGTCGTCGGAGGTGGTACTGAACTCGAAAGTTTCGCCCTGGGTGGAAGTGTTGCACCTGACGAGACCTCAACACGGAGTCCCAGTGGAACATTTAATAAGCCACCAGTACAAGACGATGATGAAATCATGGAAATACTAAAAGCTCTGGAACGATTGGATCTGGATAGGGAAATAAGAAACCATGACCAGACACCGACTCTGCCTCAGGAGACGGGAGGAGTAACGAAGGCCACAGAAGCTACATGCACTACTTCTTCTTCTGTGGTCCGAGGCTATTCCTGCGACAGTGATGGTTGTGGTTACAGAGCGATGACGAAAGATGCCCTCTTCAAACATCTCATGAAACAGCATAACTACACCGAGGACATGCTCAATCAGTGTCGCAAGGAACAGTTTAACTTTGCGCCATTCAATTGTCAACTCTGTCCCAAGACCTTCACACGAAACTCCAACCTCAGAACACATTATCAGTCTGTGCACAATTATTCACATGAGCAGGTGGTCAAGATGGGGATTACGCGGCAGTACAGTCGGAAATCCCTGGAGCCTGATCAGAGTCTTGGTACCTCTTCTTCAAGCAGCTCAGATTTGCTCAGTCTACCGGCACCGAAGGCGCCCTTTCCTGGCCAGCAGCAGCATGCTGAGACTGGTACTGGGGTCCCAGCTCTAAGGCCTGGTGTTGCTAGCATTAAATCAGAATTCAGTGGTCAACCTTTTAAATCGCAGTTTCCTGTTGACCCTGCAAGTGTACAGACAGCAGACGCAACTCCACTCCAGCGTCAGGCGACTATGCATCCATCGGTGATCAAAGCTGTTCCTTCCTTGCTAACCTCCTCCAGCATGGCGCAGCAGTTAAATCGGCCAAACGGGTTCATGCAGGGTTCGCTTGCACCTTCTCAGCCTACCCACAGACTGCCCCCTGGGGATCTGTTGCCTTCAAGTGTGCACTCCGTGGCCCAGACCCCTTCAGTCTCAGCACAGGTTGGTTGCCTGTCCCCAGACAAGAAGCCCAAACTGGGAAGACCCAAAATGCAAAAACAAAAGGAAGTGACAAAGAAGACTAAGGAGAAAAAGACGGAGGTGGATGATGTTTTTAGCCCCTATCGGCCTTACCGCTGCGTCCATCAGGGCTGCGTGGCTGCCTTTACAATTCAGCACAATTTGATTCTTCACTACAAAGCTGTCCACCAGTCTGAACTCCCCACGTTTGCAGTTAACGAAGAGGAGGAACAAATGGAGGAGGAGAAGAATAATGAAAACGAGGAGGAGAATGACATGCCTGATGGCGAGGTCGGTGAGGTAACGGAGTTTCGTTGTCAAGTCAAAGACTGTTCTCGAATATTCCAGGCTGTGACCGACCTGCTGCAGCACTACCTTCAGCTCCACAAACTGAGCCTCGACAAGGCAGGTGTGATGATGTCTGGTATGAACCTGGGCAGGTTTCAGTGTGACCAGCCAGACTGTGTGGCTACCTTCACTGGATTCTGGAAGTACGTTAACCACATCGACACCGACCACAAGAAGGTCAAACTCTCTAGAGCTGAGCCTGTTGATGGAATGTTCCAGTGTGAGGTCGAGGGTTGTAGCTGCGTTTATACCACAAGGTCAAACTTATTGCGGCACATCATGAAAAAACACCACGACCTTTACAAACTCCGCCTGCTGAACTCGAGAGGGGTCAGACTTGGCCGTCCTCCAAAGAACAGTTTAGTCTCTGTCGAGAAGGAGAATCGAGAAATTAATAAAAAGCCTGTTCAGAAGGGGGGTGAGAAAAAGCGAAGGAAACAAAAGAACCTCTGGACAAAATATGGGAACCCCATTTTGAAAACGAAGGAGGAGGCCTCTGCCATGTGCACCAAGAGGACTCAGTTCCAGTACCCTTGCATGATTAAAGGCTGTGAGACGGTCAATGACTCTGAGCGAAATCTCATGAAGCATTATGCCCAGCATGGTCTGCCTAAACAATACCTGGAGGAGCAGAGGAGCAACTACATCTTCTGCAAGAAAATGTCCCGCTCCAAGTACAAACGAATCACATCGAGGAGTGATGATACGGACAAGTCCGATGAAAGCTCCGTCGAGGTATCCGAGATCGAGGAGGCTGTGGACACCGGGCCCAGTGAGTCAGAGTTCTCAAAGCTGACGTCTGAGAAGGAGAGCACTGAGGACACTGAAGTTTCAGACACTAAATTGTCCAGTGACCTGAGCTCGGATATCTCTGTGGTGGTGGTGAAACGAAAGCGAGGTCGTCCACGTAAGGGGGAACGTGTCAAACACTTGCAGTTGGCACGCAAGAGAATAACGAGGTTAAGATCGGTACAGACTCCCTCGGCTGTCACATGTGCAGCCGTCAACTCCGACTCCGCCTCGTCCGGCGCCACGCTGCCACAGGAGCAAAACGTGACCCTGAGCTCTTTCAAGCCGTTGGGCTTCGAGGTTTCCTTCCTCAAATTCCTGGAGGAATCGAGGCAGTCCACAGCAAAGAAGACTTCTTTACCGGATGTACACCCACACAAGAAATACCCCACCGTGCACCTGAAGACCGCCTCAGTGGTGTGCAGCAGGATCAATCCTGAACATCACTGCCGCGATGTACTGAAACTGGTGGAGTTTAAGAACCCGCAAAAGCTGACTTCCCTTAGCAAGGTGACGTTCGAGGTGCACAGAGGGTTCTCGAATGTTTTTGACCTCTTGCTCAAGCAGCTGCATGATATGCGACCTGCAGTGGTCATTCAAAAAGAGGGCGTGTCCAGTGTTACAGGGTAGTTCTCAGGAGGGGGGATGGAGAGATGGATCAATAGCTCTAGTGTTGCTGTTTTGGGGATGTTAAATGATTTCAGTGAGATGTTTTCGAAGCCCTCGACACTGAACGCTCCTGTTAACATCTGCTAATTCCTCGACAGGACTGTGTATTAAACCTGTTCTTTTAAGTTGTTAATTAAACAGTTAATGATGATGATGATGATGATGATATACCTCTTACGCATGCCCTTAAAGTTATCCGGCACATGTGGTCGATGTTGGAAACGAACCCTTAGAGGAAGATTTTAATTGTTGCGGCTCCCTGTAGGAATTTTAAAATGACCTAGCTTCTGTTGCGGTTGGACTGATGATCCTGTAGTGCGGTGGTGAACTGTAGATGGTAACCATTTTAGTCTTGTTCAATATTGCATTGTAAATTTTGAACGTCTATAGCGTTGTGTCTGTGTGTGCACATACTGACTCTCCGGATAATTTACTGCCACCAGCAGTCTGTACCTTCAACAACAGAGACCAATTTATTACAGCTTGCATTTTCTACCTCTGTGTGCTTGTGCGTGGTTTTTTTTTTCCTCTCACGGACGAGTCATGGTTTCTCTTACGACTTGACACAAAAATCACCAATTTTTTTAGTTTAGTCTTCTATAAAAAAATGAGTATTTCATGCAGAGTGATGATTAGAAGGCTTTTGTTCAGGGTTTTGGTTTATTGACGTATTACAGGAGCAGTTCACTGGTGCACAGTGATACATAGACTATTATAAAATCATATAAAAAATAAAATGGGCTATTTAAAAAAAAAAAATCCTTAAGTACCATTTCTTGAGAATTCATTGGACCCTTGCGTGTACCCTACACGCAGTCAAAGGTTTGGACCCTTGTTAGTATGGATAAGTAGGTGTGTCCAAACTTCTGACTAGTACTGTATGTGAGACATTCCACCGAATGGGTGCCATTTGCTTGTTGTACCACTCCCAAATTAAACTTAATTTGCTACATCTTTTCAACACTGATTATAATAACACATTTAACGATTCAAAATGTGTATTGGTCAACCTCAGGCTACGTTACAAGGTTTGGAAGTCAAAGGTGGCTGCATTTTTTTTCAGTCCTGTTATCAAAACTCTGAAAGTAACAGGACTGAGTTTTTAGTCTAGGATTAGCTAATACATGGAATTAAGCCACATGGCGTCATCGCTAATAGCATGACCACACTTAGCACATTCTAGT
>JAPEKM010000012.1:790776-800849 GCA_027575975.1 Cathorops multiradiatus
AAAAAAAAAAAAACCCCCCCCCCCCCCCCCCCAAAAAAAAAGCATACTGAGTTTATGGCACATGAGAACATCAACACACTTCTATTACACACGACGGCACATCCAGGTACAACATTTCTGACAATAAAGATATTCATCACAATATTCATAATACTGTGAAACGAACAGGTTCACGCATGGATGAGCGAGATCATGACATTTTGTAATCGTGTTTTCTCCGATGAACAGCCACTACGACTAACGCCTTTTCCTCCAACACACGAACAGATTATTGGATCGTTATCATGCAATGCATCATCGAAGGCCAGGAACGTGGTATTTCTGATGCTACAATATTCTAAATTATCTGTTGTCACCTAAGATCATTTTGCGTGTACACAACAATACGTATTGTTATATCGTCAGCCCTGGTGTATTACATCAAAGCACGAGATCAACACCAACATTGATGGAAAGTGACGTAGTACAAAAGTGCATAAACGAGCCTCATATACATACGATAAATATCATACATCATAATCTGGAAGAAACACTCTTACAAAACAAACTTCTCTGCCAAATTCTACACTCACCGGCCACTTCATTAGGAACTTGCTGTTGATTCGAAAGGCCCGTCCACACGAGTACGCGGCCTCACCATGTCGTTTTGAAAAAAATCTCCGTAAACACGGAGTGATTTTGATTCGCTGGAAACGACCCAAAACGCTGTCGTACATATGCCAGGCCTGTATGTGGCGCTGTGACGCCACCAGACCAATACACTAAAACCGGAAAAGAAGCCTTGGAGCATGCGCATAAAGGTTTACAAACAAGCTTATAACACGAGAAGATGGCGATCATGGCCAGCGCAACTCTGAGAGGAAGAGGAGCGTCTTTTGTGTGGACCGACAATTAAGTGGAACTTCTACTTTGTGTCACGTTGTTGTTATGATGCGTCTAGCGGCGACGGCTGAGGTTAAAGGTTAGCGAGGCAAGGCTTATACGTAATTGTTTCTGAAAAAAATCCACGTCGCCATCCAGACGACTCCAGGCTATCCGGCGTTTTAGGATTTTCCCACTCGTTTTCAAAAAACACCTCAAAAAAGCCAGATCTGTCTGGACGCGAGGCCGAAACGATAAAGTATTTGTGCGGATTCAAGAAAAACGTACTCGTGTGGATGGGCATTAAGATCCCTGTTCTTGGCTGCAGGAGTGGAACCCATTATGGCCTTCGTTCCCTGTTGCATGCTGAGATGCTTTTCTGCTCACCACGGTTGAAAAGAGTGATTATATGAGCTACTGTATCCTTCCTGGCAAAAAAAACAAAAAAACACCCAAAATTCGACCCAATCTGTCCATTTTCCTCTGAGCTCTCTTATCAACAAGGCGTTTGTTTTTTTCTCCCCACAGACTGTTGCTCACTCTGCGTTTTTTGCACCATTCTGTCTGTGTGTGAAAACTCCAAGAGATCAGCAGTTTCTGAAATACTCAAACCAAAAATACTCATCTGGCTCAAACCACAGTAAAAGAAAGAAAGTCACACTTCACTGCGAGATCACAATTTTTCCCGTTCTGACGTTTGAACACTGCGAACATTAATAACTGAAGCTCTCGATTTGTATCTGCGTGAATTTATGCATCATGCAATCGGCTGATTAGAGAACTGCATCAAATGGCAGGTGGATGTAGGGGTGTTCCTAATAAAGTGGCCGGTGAGTGTACACCATCCAACATATAAACTGCTTTCTCAAAAGGATTTTTGAGTATTTTTCTTCTTCTTCTTCTTCTAAAAAAAAAACTTGAATAGCTCTTAGATATTGTTCACCTTACAGACACAACCAAACAGTGTTTCAGAGTTCAACAGCCTCCACAGTAAAGTTTCTAAAAGTGCATCACATCAAGACGGCCATGCAGCGACACATTACTGTTCATGTGTTTGTGTATTAATAACTCTATTCATTCTTTATTCTTCATGTATTTAAATTATTATTATTATTAATATTATTTATTTTTTTTAGAAAAACAGAATCAGAGGTTCAGCCATCGATGGTTAATAATAATAGTTAAAAGCTCAGACGCCCCAAAGAGGCAAGACGCCAGGGCGCAATTACAGACTGCTCAGCCTTCACCTCTCTCACACGGAATTCACGTGGAGATTCGAGAGAACACCTGACAGTGTGGCATTTTGGGCGAATGTTTGGCCAGTGGGTTAGAGATTAGACTGATTTGAAATGGAGATTATGGTATTTTGTTTGGCTGTCAGTGGGCATTTGGGTGAGGTATGGGTACTACGGGGTATAGATTAGAGTATTTAATGCCCAGATTTGGATTTTGTGTACAGATTATGCAAACAGAGTAGAAAGTAATGCATTTTGGATTTGTTATTAGCTCTGGGTGGTCTTGATGTTGGAGATCAGATTCCTTTGTGGTGTTTTGGGTTTGGAGTGAACGTTAAAATATTTGGGCTGACATCAAGGTATTTTGGTGCAGATTATGGTACATGGGTGGAAATTAAAGTATTTGATTTACTGGCACATTTTGGTTTTCTTTTAGACCATTTTGGTGGATTTTTGAGTATTTTGTTCAGAGATTAGTCCATATTAGTGGAGATTAAGGTATTTTGGCAGATATTATAAATTGGGTGGAGATAAGGATATTTTTGGTGGACTTTAGGGTAATTTGGGTGGAGATTATGAGATTTTCATGAAGATTAGCCAAACTGGAAGTAGATTTAAGCATTTTAGATGTAAATTAGTGTATCTGTGTTGAGATTAGGGTATTCTGGGTGGGATCTGTGGTATTTGGGTGGAGATATGTGGTATTTGGGTGCGTTTAGGATATTTTGGGTGGATATTAGGGTATTTTGAGTGGGATCTGTGGTATTTGGGTGGAGATTAGGATGTTCTGGGTGGAGATTGGGGTATTTTGGCTGGAAATGACAGTATTTTGGGTGAGATCTGTGGTATTTGGGTGGAGATTAGGATGTTTTGGCTGGAGATTGGGGTATTTTGGGTGGGATCTGTGGTATTTTGCATGTGGATTAGGGCATTTTGTGTAGATATTAGGGTATTTGGGGTAGGATCTGTGGTACTTTGATGGAAATTAGGATGTTTTGGCTGGAGATTGGGGTATTTTCGCTGGAAATTAGGGTACTTTTGGTGGGATTTGTGGTATTTTATGCAGAGATTATGATATTTTTTGTGGAGATCTGTGGTATTTGGGTGGAGATTAGGGTATTTTGGCTGGAGATTAGGGTATTTTGGGAGGGATCGCTGGTATTTTGTTGGCGATTAGGGTATTTTGGGAGGGATCTGTGGTATTTTGGTGGAGATTAGGGTATTTTGGGAGGGGGTTAGTATGTTTGGGTGAAAGAGTTTGGAGATTAGATAAATAAGTAAATCTTTTTTGTCATGTTGTACATAAATCTCATCTCTTCTTCTTCAGCTCAGATCTTCATAATGTCAGCAGGGTGGAGTTTTCAGCTACAGGTTTCGTTTTGCCGCCCTCGCACTCCTCAGCCTGAGCGAAATCGAATGTCAGTGGCTCCAAACTTCCTCCCATGCTCATGTAGAGTGTCTCCCACTCGCTCAGGCCCAGAGAGGCGCTCAGGTCGATGTCAGGTACCAGCAGGTCCATGTCATCCTCACTGTACTCCATTTTGGTTCCAAGCTCCTCCATGGCCATGTCCTTGATGTCGATGTAGGGCTCCAACTCGGCGCTGGAGCACAGCAGCACGTCTGAATCTCCTGAGATCACGGGCTCCTGATGGACAGGAACAGGAGAGGTGCCCATCTTCTCTAGATTCACAGATGAACTCTGAAAAAAGAGAGAGAACAGCGCTGTATGAGAACTTTTAGTGTGATAGTTACAGCGTTATTGCGGTATATAAAACTGTACATTATAGTTGGTGGATTTCCTCAATATTTGATTTCAGTAAATTTATTTTCTGGGCTGATTAGTCACCAATATACTGTCTGACAGCTTTATGGGGTTTTTGTTTTACAGTAAGATGAACTTTCTTCTTCTTTTTAAACAGGTTCCGGGTTTTTCTAGAAATATTTAATGACGTTGAGTGGGGTGAAAATTCACTGTGACTGATTGTTTTATTCTGAAATGATAATATAATATAAGTGTAAAATGATTTAATCCATTAAGAAATTTTACTCGCAGGTTCAGGTTTGAAGTTCGAGTCTTATTCCGTTGCTGGACGACGTTGTTTAAAGTGTTTATTTCTAGAAACAAAACAATGAGCTGCTAATAGATCATTAATATGACCGTTTAAAACTTGGAATTAGTAAATATAGGCTTAATTATTTTATTTATAATTTCATCATGAGAAATATTAGACAAATTCCCCTACAACATATCATAGATATCATTTTGTTCTGTTTAAACTGTTAAAGAAAACAGATAAATGATTAAGGTAGACGCGGGGGACCCTGAACACCGCGTTTGGTGAAATGTTTCGCGTAATTTCTGACACTAAAATAAATTCTAAGCAAAGTTAAATCTCTAATGACTGCGGAGGTCAGGGGTTTCATGTAAACAGACAGGTGAGATATTAAAAAGGCTTATTTCTTGAGATAAACAAACAAACAAAATGATCATTTAAATGCTTAATTTACTTTTCTAACTCCTCCCCTCATATAACTCCTCCCCCTCATATAACTCCTCCCCGTGCGTTTCCCGTTCACGTGTGCGTGTCTATCAGAGCGTGTTGGAGATGTGCAGATGTACCAACCAAAGCTGATGTGCTGTGGAGAACTGGAGACGTTTTCTGAGTTGTCTCATCATCAGGAATCTGCTTTTCCTTTTCCTCCTCTTCCTCGGTTTTCTCCTTTCCCTCCGTCTCAGTGGGGATTTTGCAGTGTGGTTTGTGGGACATGAGCAGAAGCTCCAGCTGCTCTTTCTCCTTCATCAGACCGCTGATCTCAGCCTCCAGAGCAGCTTTCTCCTCCTCCAGACTGTCTGTCTCCTGTACAACACACACACACACACACACACACACGTTATACACCACTGAAGCTCTACTTTACTGTCTGACAGAACACACACACTGAGAGAATACACACACTGTGAGAACACACACACACACACACACACAGTTTAATGTCAGACATTATTTAATGCATGCAGAGACAGATTAATTTACAGATAGACTGACCGACAGAGAGACAGACCAACAGACAGACTGACCGACAGAGAGACAGACCAACAAACAGACATATGCACAGACATGTGCACGGACAGATGGACAGACAGACATGTGCACGGACAGATGTACAGGCATAAAGGAGTACAGACAGACCAACAGACAGACATTTGGGACAGACAGACAGACATATATGCAGACAGATGTGCAGACAGACAGACATGTGCACAGACAGACCAACAGACAGACATATGCACAGACAGAGAGACATACCAAACAATAGACATATGGACAGACATATACAAAGACAGATGCACAGACAGACAGGTGTGCAGATAGACAGACATGTGCACAGACAGATGTACAGACACAGAAACAGACAGAGAGACAGACAGACATGTGCACAGACAGATGTACAGGCAGATAGGCAGACACAGATATATACACAGACAGATGTGCAGACAGACAGATGTATGGACAGACAGGAGTACAGATAGACAGGCAGAAAAATAGACAGACATATACACAGACAGATGTACAGACAGATGAACAGACAGATGTACAGGCAAACAGGAGTACAGACAGACATATATGCAGGCAGATGTGCATACAGACAGATGTATGGACAGACAGGAGTACAGATAGACAGAGATGTGCACAGACAGATGTACAGACAGAGGAACAGACAGACATATAAACAGATAGATGTGCAGAAAGACAGACAGACAGGAGTACAGACTGAGAAACAGACAGATATATACACATACAGATGTACAGACAGACATGTGCACAGACAGATGTACAGACAGAGGAACAGACAGGAATACAGACAGACATATATGCAGACAGATGTGCTGAGAGACAGACAGGAGTACAGACAGAGAAACAGACAGATGTACAGACAGACAGACAGAGAAACAGACAGATATACACAGACAGACACAGGAATATAGACAGACATATATGCAAACAGATGTGCAAATAGACAGACAGGAGGACAGACAGACAGATATATACACAGACAGATGTACAGACAGGAATACAGAGAGACATATACACAGACAGATGTGCAGACAGACAGGAGTACAGACATATATATACAGAGACAGATGTACCGACAGACATGTACATAGACAGATGTACAGACAGAGGAACAGACAGGAATGCAGACAGACAGACATATATGCAGACAGACAGATGTAAAGACAGACATGTGTATAGACAGAGAAACAGACAGACAGATATATACACAGACAGGAATACAGAGAGACATATACACAGACAGATGTGCAGACAGACAGGAGTACAGACAGATATATACAGAGACAGATGTACAGACAGACATGTACATAGACAGATGTACAGACAGAGGAACAGACAGGAATGCAGACAGACAGACAGACATATATTCAGACAGACATGCAGACAGACAGATGTAAAGACAGACATGACAGACCAGGAGTACAGACAAACAGACAGAGAGAGATGTACAGACAGACAGTATTTAGGCTTAAAATCGGATCAGGCCGTGTGTGGGCTCGTTGGAAAGGTCTCAGCGAGGCTGAGGTCCCTGTAAAATCTGGTGTCCCTGGGCAGCGGGGTTCATGAGTTACAGGCCCCGAAGCACAGATCCGTGGATGGATGGGGCTGTGTGTTGTACAGATAGACAGGAGTACAGACAGACAGACAGACAGACAGGAGTACAGACAGACAGACTCACGGCCTGCAGACTGTCGGTCAGTTGGCGTCGGCGGTTTCTGCACTTTGCAGCTGCGAGTTTGTTTCTCTCTCTCCGGAGTCTCTTCCTCTCCTCCTCCTCTGGAGACAGCTGTGTGGCAGAAATAGAAGAGAGTTCTCTGAAATGTTTCAGTGTGAGTGTGTTCAGGACCTGTAAGGGTTTTTTAATATATTATCCTCTTACAGCAGATGTTTTTAGAACATTGCAGGAATGTTATTTTTGGAACTTTTTGTGAATTTGGTGAATAGATGACCAACTGAACGTTCTAATAACGTTCTCTGGGATGAGGAGAGAGAGAGAGAGAGACAGGAACATGGGGTGCGAGAGGGTTCATGAGGAAGCGGTGTGGAGCGTTATGACTATTATGGGATGTTGTGTGGTTTGTATTGTGAGTAACGATCTCCACACCTGAATAAACCTGGTGTACCTGCTCCTTCTGTGCTTTCCTCCGGCCCACTGAGAACCCAGGACCCGGCTCAGGTTCTGTCTTCTTCTGTGGGGTGTGCGTCTTCTTCTGAGGGGTGTGCGTCTTCTTCTGAGGGGCGTGCGTCTTCTTCTGCTTGTCTCCACTGCAGGGACCGACGGATGAAATGTCAGTGGACAAGACCATCCACTTCAGATCAGGTGCCGTGGCGATGGCAGTGACCGTAGGGACGAAGGGACCATCATCAGAGCTCTGACACACACACACACACACACACACACACACAAAACATGTTCCTCCTGCTATACTAATCACAGCAATGAATATTATATTGTTATAAATGGATAATTAATCATTAATACCTGTCCATCAACCTGTTAATTAACGTTTCGTTTTTATAATCGACATTTGAATGCAAATAAATAAATAAATAAAGGTGTATGAGGTGAATCTCATCACTAAGGGATGACACTAATCATGCATCAGACAAAAACCCGACAAACACAGAACCTCCATCTTTCCCTGTCCTTTGTCTCCAGATGCCAAACGCACATCTGCTTAATGACATCATGCAATCAATCAATCAATCAATCAATTAATTTTTTTTTTCAAGAATAGTCATTGACGTCACGTGTACCTGCGCGAGCGCCTCCTTGGCAGACAGCTGGGCGCGAGCGGACCCGGGTTTCGGCATCTTCTGCTTAAAGCGATCAGATCAGTGCGATCCACTCCTGTGTCCTGCAGCACGGGCTCAGCACAGGCGTCCTGGGCTTTTGGTTTGTCTTGTTTGTCTGTTTGTTGGCTTGTTTGTGGATGCTCTAAAGGGTTTCGGCTGTAACTGCCCAGGCCACTAACTAACCCGCTCAGCTCCTGCGCTGCTCACAGACACTCTGTAGTGAAGCCACACAATTTTATGAATGAAATCTGTGAGACTGGACCGAACCACCGTGCGCTCACGGGGGGATCCGGGTGTCGGGTTGGTTTAAAAGCAAAGAGGAGGTGTGGAAAGATCATGTCGCGTCCCTTTTGTGCAGCTGCATGCTCTGCATGTCATCCACAATAATAATAATAATAATAATAATAATAATAATAATAATACAAATATCCCAGTGTGTGTGGGTGGGTGGGATTTTCTCTTTTTATTTATTTTGCAATAATAACAACAACAAAAAACAGATACATATGAGTACATATAGGCGCATCTGTGATGAGAATGTGTTCATTAGCAGTTTGCTTTTTTTTGTAAAGACCCTCAGACTGAGTGCAGCAGTGTGGGGCAGCTCGGTCACTCCACAGCCACAGGCTTTAATACACATCCAGTCCAGTGGATATGACTGTATTCAGGGTTTGTCTGCATTAGACACTCATGGTTTATCTTGTTCATAAATTATAATTAGAATAAAATAAAACACTCATGCAAATATAGATTGTGTTATTCATTTGGTTCAGGATAAGGAATAATAATAATAATAATAATAATAATAATAATAATAATTCTCTTTTTATTTATTTTTCAATAAATTATTATTATTATTATTTTCTGGCACAAGTGCTGCAGCAACAAGACGCACGCGAGCCAATCACAAGGCGCAGGACGCGGCAGCCAATCAGAGCGCAGCGCGCAGTTCGAGTCAGAGCGCGGCGCCTTGTGACCATATTTGGTGTTTCCGCTGAGGCGCCATTGCGGCAGAGCTGCTGAATGTGGATCTGCGGCTATTTTTGTCTCGTTAAAACTCACACAGCTCTCTCCGGAGTTGTAGCGCTCCGTATTTGAGTAAATGAATCAATTAATGAATGATAAAATATGTAGTCCAGTGTCCACGGGTCGCGCGTGCGCAGTGCGCATCCTCGGAGAGAACATGGCTGATTAAACCTCCAGCCCGCGCGCGCGCGCGGAAACAAAGCCTGCTTTTCCTTCTTGTGCAAGATCCAAGTGTTTCCCGGCAGCCCCGACACGCCCCCTGCCCGGTTTGGGGCGCGTGAGTGTCGGTCAGTCCGCCCCGGAACTCCTCCAGGACAGAGGCTGCGTCCCGAACCGACACTCCCTCAGAGGACTGCCTCCGTGGAACCTTCTGGAATTTCAAAGTATGGAACTCGAAAGCAATACAAGAAAGCCCGTCGTGGGTTAACCACGCCCTCATTTACCCATCACAAAAGCAAGAACGACCCTAATAATACATAAACACTGTTTATATAGACTAGTATTCACAGTTTCTTGCATAAACTACTCATTCCATCCCAGACATTTAGCAGACAGTTACCCCTTTTCCACCAAATCAGTTCCAGTGCTGGTGCTGGTTCACAACTCGTTCAACTTGCGAGCCGGCTGAGAACCAGTTTGCGTTTCCATAGCTCAGGGTGCTAAGCGGAGCCACGTCATTATGTCGCTGTATACGTCAGTTACATCGCTGTGTTTGCATAAATCTTGGCGCGAACATCGAAGCAACAACAACACGGAGAAGAAGAAGAAGCAGCAACAACAAGAACAATACTGTGGGTGGTGAAAGAGAGCAACTGGACTCGCTTGAAGATTCTTGAAGACGTTTCGCCTCTCATCCGAAAGGCTTCTTCAGTTCTGTCTGACTGATAGGGAGTGTCAGGCATTTATCCTTTCATGGAAGAAAAGCTCATCTAAGATGATGTTGAGTCATCCTGTTGGTGTGTGTCACTGGGGGCTGGTTGTGAACGGCCTCGAGAGTCGTCGGAGTGATCAATGGATTGCCCGTTAAGGTGATCAATGGAATGCTGATTCTCTTTGTTCTCCTGTAAGACACTGAAAA
>JAPEKM010000012.1:1032061-1046164 GCA_027575975.1 Cathorops multiradiatus
TTCAGACAGACATTTGACCTCACAGTGACCTTGACCTTAGACCTTTTGATCTCAAAATCTAATCAGTTTATCTTTGTTGCGAAATGCACAAATGGTGAAAGGGTGGACAGACAACCCGAAAACATAATGCCTCCTGTATCTTACGGTGGTGGAGGTGTAACAAAACAAAACACACATACCCATAACTATTTCTGAAATAACTTGAAACTGAACAAAATTTAATGGCATCCAACATTGTTTATTTCATGTTTCATACAAATCCGACTTTGCTTTTAATTTTTGATCCAGCTGATTATTTTACTTCACAAACTAAATGAAAATGGCATGGACAAAAATTATGGTACCCTTAACTTAATGTTTTGTTGCACAGCCCTTAGCAGCAAATACTGCTAACCAGCAATCTCTGTAGTTCTCACTGAGACTTCTGCAACTGCCTACAGGTCATTCGGCTCACTCTTCTTGTGCAAACTGCTCAAACTGTTTCAGTTTTAAAGGGTGCCTTCTCCACACTGCATGTTTCAGCACTTTCCAAAGATGTTCAATAGGATTCAGATCAGGGCTCATAGAAGGCCACTTCAGAATAGTCCAATATTTTATTATTTGCCATTCTTGGTAGATTTAGTTGTGTGTTTTGGGTCTTTATCTTGCTGGTGGACCCATGACCTGCAACTGATACAGAGCTATCGGACACTGGGTAGTACGTTTGACTCCAGAATTTCATTGAGCCCTGCACAGTTTCAAGGCATCCTGTGCCATATGCGGCAAAGCAGCCCCAAATCATAACCAAGCCTCCTCGAGAGCTGATGTGACTTCCCAATCAGCTTGAATTTTTTCTAATCTGTCCAAAGGACATGTTCCCAGAGGCACTGTGGTAAGTCAATATGCATTTTAGTGAATTCCAGTTGGGCTTTAAAAAAAAAAAGTTTTTCTTTAAAAAATGGAGTTTTCTTTCAGAATTGGGATAATTCATCATTGCACACACCTGTTGTTGATTTGGAGCGCAATCAGCACACACTTAAAAGGATGCTGCCAACACTTACACTTTGTAAAGTCTTGTATCTCAGTCTCACTGTTGTCAGGATTTCTGTCAAATTTGTTTCTCACCATGTTTCAGTACTCTGTTTGAATGACTCTGATGCTTCTGATTAATGACTCTGCTTTCTGTTTGTTTTGCTTCAGTTCTCTTGGTCTAAGTTTTGTTACTCTGACCTTGTCTTACTATTTCTCTATACATAGGTCTTTTGGAAATAACAGGTCCTTGCACTTACATATGTCTCAACACTTCATTATGAATAGAATACTTCACCTACACAATGGATGTAGCAGGAGGATACAGGCACACCGCACAGTCCCGCACTGAGGTCAGGGTACTTAACCTGGGATCAGTGTGCTTTCTCCAGCACATTGGGCTGGACATTCCGATGCCAAATGATGGTTTCCTCTTGCACTGCTGCTTCATTCACAAAGGCCTGGTGGAGCCCAAGCCAATGGAGACATGTTGGATTGACTGCATGATCTATTGGCTCACTGGACAGGCATGCTGGTGGGCCAAACACCTTGTGAGAGGGCAGCACCCATGCCTCTGTACCTCCAAGTCATTTAGGGAGGAACTCAAGTCCTGGTTAAAGGCTATCAGAAAGGAGGACCCACATATTTTTTTTCTTTTTTGGGGGAACTGAGACTCAGGAGGCTGACAGGGTGGCCTCCATTCCAGAGTCAGATCCAGAAGCTAACAGCATGGTCTCCTTTTCACCACCAGCTCCAGGACCAGCGCTAAAGCCCAACAGCATAGCCTCTGCTCCAGAGCCAGATTCAGAGTGAGCACCAGAGTTCAACAGGGACAACTCCCCAACAGAGTCAGCTCCAGAGCCAGCATCATGGATTTACTCCAATCCAGAGCCAGGTCCAGAAATGGTGTCAGAGGCCGACAGCATGACTTCTACTCCAGAGCCAGTGCCAGAGGCTGATGGGGTGGTTTCACCTCCACTGCCTGCTCCAGAGGTCAGCAGCATGGCCTTTGCTCCACTGCTCACTCTGCCATAGGGTTTTGAGAATGTTGTCACTTTGGTGACAGATTTCAGTGGGGACGAGCTCTTTGTTCCACCACTGGGCTTCAGGGAGGATGTTCTTTCTCTGGCGCCCATGTCAAGGTTCAAGCCCATGTCCAAATCCATGCACATGTTCATGTCAGTGCCCATGCCAAAATCCAAGCCCATGGCTCAGTCCATGCCCATGCTAACGCTGGTGCCCATGCCAAGATCTGAGCCCATGTCCAAGTCCATGCCCATGTTGAACCAGGACTCATGCTGATGCACAGAATCATGCATGAGACCATGCCCATGCCGATGTCAGGGTCCATGCTCTTGCTCAAGGCCATGCCTATACATGATACCATGTCTATGCCCAAGTCCAAGTCTGATTTGGAGACTGAGCCCATGCCCTGTCCAGAGCCCAAGTCCATGACTAATCCAGTGCCCAATCTCAGTCCAGAGCCCAAGTCCATATCAAAGCCTGAGCCCAAGTCTATGTCTGAATTCTTGTTGATCCTGGAATCCACATCTGAGTCCACACCCAAGCCATTGTCGTTGCTTGAGCCCCCATCCATCTTCATGCCGCAGTTCAAGGCCTGATCTGAGGCCAAGCCCCTCTCCCTTTGCCCAGCTTCTAGTTTCATGTCCACCCAGAGCCAGAGTGGAGCTCTGAGGGGATGTTTCCTCATGGTAGGCCCTTTACCACAAAGCAGCCCAAAGAGGACTTTAGCTCCTTGAGGGAGCTCTTTGGGGGTTCTGTCATACCTTTGTGTGCTCATGCCTGGTGCTGCTCAAGCAACCACACATTACCTTTGGGACATCTCATCATTTGTAGCACAATCAGCACATGCATAAAAAGAAGCTGCCAACACGTACACTTTGCAAAGTATTATATCTCTGTATCACCGTTGTCACGAGTTCGACCATGTGTGTTTATTGCCATGTTTAAGTACTCTGTTTTAATGACTATGGTTGATGTTTCTGATTAATAACTGCTATCTGTTTGTTTTGTTTCATTTGTCTACATTTCATTAATCTGACCTTGCCTCACAGTTTGCTGTATATAGTGCATTTGTAAATAAAACCTCCCTGTACTTACATCCATCCCAGTGCCACATTACTGACACAGTAAGATCAAGCTCCTTGGAGATGGTCTGATATCCTTTGCCTTTAACATACCTGTCTATAATTTTCTTTCTGATCTCCTCAAACAACTCTCTCCTTTGCTTTCTCTGGTCCATGTTCTATGTGGTGCATACGATGATAGAAACAGCAGAGTGATGACTTTTCTCCGTTTAAATAGACTGAATGACTGATTAAAAGATTGAACACACCTGTGATACTAATAAAGGTGAAACAATTAGTTTGAAATATCATTATAATTCGTCCATCCATTATCTGTTGTCACTTATCATGTACAGGGTTGCAGGCAAGCTGGAGCCTTTCCCAGCTGATAATGGGCAAGAGGCGGGGTACACCCTGGACAAGTTGCCAGGTCATCACAGGGCTGATACATAGACACAAACAACCATTCACACCCATGGTCAATTTAGGGCCACCAATTAGCCTTACCTGCATGTCTTTGGACTGTGGGGGAAACAGAGTTGAATAGTATAAAGAGACCAAATCACATTCATGAAAAAATATTTATTAATACAGAGTTGGTCTGCAATATTTGCAGAGTTATAATCTGACACCGCCAGAGAGAGCAGGAGCATGTTGGTTGGTGTGTGAAGCTGCTTGAAGTGAAGAACAGACACGATGACGAGCAGATTTCCACACACTGTTAGCAGAACCACAGCAGTCGCACATACATACAGTAAGACATACATTGCAGGAGATGCAGATCTTTCTGAACAGGAGAAATGCACACAGCGATCAGATTGGTTTAACTCTGTCCGATTCATGAATACATGCATTTTAAAAAGAAGTCTCTGTTGCATTGTGCTCAAATGAAGGATAGGTCAGACAGCTCAGAAACATTTATAGCTAAGAAATTAATCACGCCCCCTCAGGTTCTGTTTACAGCTGAAAGAATATGATGTCATGCCTTGGGGAAACAAAAGACCAAAGATGGCATTAAACAAAGAAAAACACCTATTATTAAGTGATTCTTTAATTGACAAGTAAGAAACAGGGTGGCGCAGTGGTGCAGTGTTTAGCACTGTTACCTCTGGGTAGGTTCTGGGTTTGAACCTTACAGCTGATGGGGACCTTTCTGTGTGAAGTTTGTATGTTCTCCCTGTGTCTGTGTGGGTTTCCTCCCACTTGGAAGACATGCAGATTGATTTTTTTTTGTAGAACTCATTGTATGTTGCTGTGGAAAAGATTATCTGCCAAATGCTTGTAATGTAATGGATGGATGGTTGTCATGACACCAGTACCAGTCACACCTGTGTCCAAGTTTCTAATGGCTTGAGGCTATGCTGAAGAATATTGAGGTAGGCCTCATTCTACATTTTTCCATTCACTCTGTGCAATGCACCAGATCCATTTGCAATAAAACAGCCCCAGAATATGATGCTACCATCACTATGCTTCACATGTGTTACAGTGTTCTTCTGTGTCTCTGGTCATTACAGCCAAACAACTCAATGTTGCCTTTGGTGGTTCCTGGGTTGTTCCTGAACGTCCAAACCAATTTTCTCTTAGCTGAGGGGGACGGTTTGAGTCTTGTTCCAGCATAGGGGCTTGGCAAAGTGGCTATGCCTCCCAATAACTTGTATTGACATCCAATTGTTTGAACAGATGATTTTCGATTGTGCAGTTGTTTAGAAATGACTCCAGAAAACATTCCTGAGTGTGTAAGTCTATGATCATCTTCCTCAGATCTGTATAATAAACTCCTTGGAGTTTTCCATGGTACTATGTGTTAGCCAATCCAATGAGTGTCAAATAAACCTTTGTTCTGCTGGGCACAGAGGAGCTACCTGCTGGAGTTAATCATTCTCACTAATGGGAAGTTAAGAGGCCTTGGCCTTGGCAAGTTAAAAGACATTTGGGAACTTTCACCACCATTTAATTAATTATAACTTGTGCATATGTACATTATTTTCTGTTTATGTATCCTATTGATTTTAACTGTGGGTGGTAATAGAGAGCAACTGGACTTGCTTGAAGATTCTTGAAGATGTTTCACCTCTCAACCGAAAGGCTTCTTCAGTTTTGTCTGACTCTCATAGATCAGAATCAGAATCAGAATTCAGATGACAGGTTCATCTAAGGTGTCGTTGAGGCATCATGTTGGTGTGGGTAACTGGAGGCTGGGTGTGAACGGCGAGTCATTATGGTGATCAATGGATTGCCTGCCAGGGCGATCAACAGAATGCTGACTCTCTCTGTCCTCCCATGAGTCACCGAAAACAGCTGAGTCCTGGCATGCACCCAGCCATCTGGAAAGTGTGTCCAAGACAGCTTTGTAGAAGGTTGATAAATGATGTCTTAGACCTCCACTTCTGTTCACCAATGGCTGCTCTAGGTTGACAAAAATCGCCTCTTTAACTCCTCGCTCATATCAACAATCCTCTCTGTCTAAAATGCGTACGTTGCAATCCTGAAATGAGTGTCCTTTGTTGTTAAGATGAAGGTAGACAGCAGAGTCCTGGCCTGAGGAAATGGCTCTCCTGTGTTGAGCCATGCACCTGTGAAGCAGTTGTTTTGTTTCCCCAATATATGAGTCCATGCATTCCTCACTGCACTGAATTGCATACACTACATTGTCCTGTTTGTGTCTGGCTATTCTGTCCTTAGGTTGGACCAGTTTCTGCTTCAGGGTACTACTGGGTCTGAAATGTACCAGAATGTTGTATTTGTAGAAGATCCTCCTGAGTTTCTCAGATAGAACAGAAATGTAGGGAATGACGATGTTCTTACATTTGTTCCTGTTATCCTCCTTGTCTGTTATGTTCCTTTTTCTGCTCTTGAACAAAGCCCAGTTGGGATACCCACAGTTCTGAAGTGCTTTCTTGATGCAGGTATCCCAACTGGACTTTCTTCAAGGGCACACTTCCCAGACAACAGAATGCACACCAAAACCCAGCTGTTTTTAGTGACTCACAGGAGGACAGAGAGAACCAACAATCCATTGATCACCCCAATGACTTTCTAGGCCATTCACACCCAGCCCCCAGTGACCCACACCAACAGGATGACTCAATAGCACCTTAGGATTGCTTTTCATCCATGAGAGTATAAATACCTGATCATCCCTATTAATCAGACAGAACTGAAGAAGCCTTTTGGATGAGAGGTGAAATGTCTTCAAGAATCTTCAAGCAAGTCCAGTTTCTCTCTTTTACCACCCACAGTGATGTGTAATGGCATATGCTGTTCTCGACATTTCTCCTGGAGTTGATGAACAGAGAAAATCATGTCTATTGTGGCTCTTTTAGCCCTAAAACCACACTGCGATTCTGGGTAAATGTGTTCAGCCAGGACTTGGAGACCTGTCAAAACCACAAGGGCAAAAACTTTGCCAACTATGCTCAGCAAAGAGATACCCTAATAGTTATTACAATCACTGTGGTCACCCTTGTTCTTGTACAGGGTTACTATTTTTGCATTATGCATGTCACAGGGTACCTTGCCTTCTCTCCAACAAAGAAGAAAGAGCTCATGAAGTGGTTCCAGCAGGGCTGGTTTTCCACATTTGATGATATCTGATGGAATACTATCCTCACCTGATGCTTTACCATTGGACTGGGCATCAATGGCTTTGCTAAGCTCTTCCACAGTGGGTTTGAAGTCCACTTCCTCCAAGACAGGAAGGTCTTCAAAGCTGTCAAGTGCTTCCTGAGAGACTGAGTTTTCTCTGGAGTAGAAGTCTAGATAATGTTCGAACCATCAACCCATTTGCTTGTTTCTGTCAGGAATCACCTCCCCTGTTTTAGCTATCAAGTTTTAGTGTTTTAGTGCAGTCTTCATGGTTGTTTTGTTTGTTGCTTGCTTAATACCCACATGCATGCTTCTGGTGTTATGGTCTGAGACATGCTGGATATTGTCTGTGAGTTGAAGCCAGTAGATGTTTGCACAGCAACGAGCAGTTTGCCGGGCCTTGCTACAAGTGGCTTTCAATGCTTGTAGGTTTTGCTGACGAGGGTCACACTTGTAATGGATCAGTGCAGCATGCTTGGCATCAATGACTAGTTCTAACACAGGTTTGCTAGTTTCAAGCCAGTCAGCATTCTTGCATATTTTATTGCCATAAGTCTTGGCTGCAGTGCTGCAGATGGTGTTCCAAAGAGATTTCCATCTTTCTTCCACATTGAGTGGTTGGTCATTGGTCAGAGACTCCTTAAGTTGTTCTCTGAACTCCAGGTTTTTGTCAGCATAAGCCGTCCTTCTGATGTTAATTTTCAGATTACATTTTTTCTTGGAATGATAAAGTTTATTTGGTTGTAGCTTTGCCTTTAAGACAACCAGAGAGTGGTCAGTGTCACAATTGGCACTGTGGTATGCTCTGGTACTGTGGACATTGTTTGTTTAGAGACTCGCATTGAGTAATAATCAAGTCAAGCTGATGCCAATGATTTGACCTAGGATGTCTCCAAAATGCTTTATGGCATGACTTGTTCTCGAAGTAAGTGTTTGTTACACACAGGTTGTGGTAGCAGCAAAGCTCCAGGAGCCTCTGGCCATTGCCATTCATTTTCCCTATGCCATGATGACCTAATACGTTTGGCCAGCATTTGTGGTCTGTACCCACCCTTGCATTGAAATCACCCATAAGAAAGATATGCTCTGTTGCTGAGATTCTTTTGATAATGCTGTCTAGATGTTTGTAGGTGATCTTTGGCTTCAGGTACAGTGGTGCTTGAAAGTTTGTGAACCCTTTAGAATTTTCTATATTTCTGCATAAATATGATCTGAAACATCATTAGATTTTCACATACGTTTCTAAAAGTAAATAAAGAGAACCCATTTAAACAAATGAGACAAAAATATTATATTTGGTCATTTATTGAAGAAAATGATCCAATATTACATATCTGTGAGTGGCAAAAGTAGGTGAACCTTTGCTTTCAGTATCTGGTGTGATCCCCTTGTGCAGCAATAACTGCAACCAAATGTTTCCAGTAACTGTTGATCAGCCCTGCACACCAGCTTGGAGGAATTTTAGCCCATTCCTATGTACAGACCAGCTTCAACTCTGGGATGTTGATAGGTTTCCTCACATGAACTGCTCACTTCAGGTCCTTCCACAACATTTCAATTGGATTAAAGTCAGGACTTTGACTTAGTGATTCCAAAACATTAACTTTATACATCTGTAACCCACTAAGTTGGCACATGTTTGTGGAAACTCTCATCCTTCTCACGGGGTGTGGAACACATGGGTTACAGGTGGTTTATAGAAATGCCGTTTATTGCAGACCGAACACATACATACAGCTTCACTCTTCTCAGGTCGTTTTTTTCCCCATTTCCATGTCCTTCCTTTTTTTCCTCCCCCTTTTGGTCACTTTACCCCTGGAACCAATCTACTCATGACCCTTAACAAAATGTTATGTGAGACTGCTTAATAAAATAAAATAGTGTAATATATTCTGTTACAGTCTTCCCCTGCCACCAGAAGAAATGTCCACGTTTTTATCATACTGCCCTTTCTGCCTTTAGCAGCAACAGATCTATCTGTAGCATCACAGAAGACATGTGAAAGACGCATGCAAAGGTCTCATCATAAGCTCCAGGTGCACTGGGAGCTGTTGCTGACAGTGCAGGGTCCCAGTTCAAGGACACATGAACAGGTAGGTGGGGTTCTCTTCAGTGAGCAAGGAAAAATGGAGAGTAGCCAGTGCTTGAGTGCACACTCGAGTTGTATGCTAGCTCTACTTGCAGCAAGTACCTATCCCATTCTCCCCTGCTTTGGTAAATATATTTATTGAGCTGGTCCTTCAATGTCCTATTCAGTCTCTCAACCATTCTGTCCAACTGTGCATGATACAGTGCAGTCCTGGTCTTTTCAATACCCAAGAATGCACACAGGTGTTTGACTATGTCAGACTCAAACTGTTTGCCTTGATCAGTATGTATTGACTCTGGAACCCCACGTTGATGAAAATAGTGCTCAAATAGACATTGAGCACTGTAGGTGCTTTCTGATCCTTCATAGGATATAAATTAGCAAAGCAGGTGAAAAAGTCTACCATAGCTAAAATGTACCTATTTCCCTGTATAGTCACAGGCAGCTCTGTTATGTCTGCCACAATTTTTTGGAACCGCCTTTCGGCATGAATGGACTGCAATGGAGCCCTTTCATGTGGTGTGGGAGAGCTGCGGGACTGACATGGTAAACATTCAGTGCAGAATTTGTGAATATCTCTCGACATGTACAGCCAATAACAGATCTGTCTCACTCTCAACAGGGTACGTTCAGCCCCTAATTGTCCACAAAACTTGTCACCATGCAACCAATTCAAAGCTATGGGAATGAGGGCCTCTGGAAGTACAACCTGATATGAAGTGGGCGAATGGGGAGATGGTCTCACCCCACGACACAGAATGCCATTATATACCACTAATTTGGGAAATTCATGCCACACCTTCCACAGGACTGGTAGTGATTGTTTTAGCTGACCCAATGGTGGCCTATGTCTATCCTTTTGTAACCAAGACAGAGTCATGTGAAGACAGACATCTGCCTGTTGTTGGGCCTGCAGCTCTGCTGTATCGATGGCCAACATAGCCTGGGTGTCAAGTAAACTAGGGAATAGGTCACTCTGCTGTTCATTTGTAGACATGATCGGGGCCAGAGACGCACCACTCCCAATGACACACTGAACAGACTTAGTAACCATTTTTGGTGAGCTACACCATCTAGATAGAGAATCAGTATTGGCATGCTGCGTTCCCTCCTGGTGTATGACAGAAAAGTCATAAACATCCAACTCGAGCAGCCAGTGTGCATGACGACCAGTGGGGTCATTATCTACAGTGGCTTTCCTCAAATTCAAAAGGGGTTTATGATCTGTGATGACTGTGAATAATGTGCCTGACAGAAAATGTTTGAAGTGATACACAGACCAGACTATGGCTCATAATTCTCGGTCATAAATAGACCACTTCCTTTCCACTGATGACAACATGTGACTTGCGTATGCAATCACACGTTCTTTCCTATCCTGGCTTTGAGCCAATACAGCACCTATACAATCCTGTGATGCATCAGTATACAGCAAGAAGGCCTGGGTGAATATAGGATGAGCCACGATAGGAGGGCTGGTCAAGGCATGTTTGAGGGATTGAAAGGCATCATCACACTGAGTGGACCAATGAAACACCGCACCCTTTTGAGTCAGAGCATGAAGTGGGGCAGCTAGGACTGAGAAGTTTTTAACAAATCTCTGGTAATATGAACATAGCCCCACAAATGCTCGCACCTCTGTCGTGGTCCGTGGGGTAGGCCAGCTACGAACCTTTTCAAGGTTTTTGGCATCTGATTGAAGACCCTCACTGGATACTACATGTCCCAGGAAAGAAACTTCCTTGCATGCTAGATGGCATTTGTGGGGGTTTAATTTGAGCCTAGCTAACTGGAAATGTTTGAAAACTTCTTCCAAACCACTCAAATGTTCAGAAAACGTTCTACTTAAGACCAGCACATCATCCAAATAAATGAGACACACTTTTCAGTGTAACCCCCGAAGAACTAACTCCATGAGTCTTTTGAACATAGGAGGGCATTCGTGAGACCCATGGGCATAACCTTGAACTGATACAAAGCACTGCCTGTGCTAAATGCAGTTTTCTCCTTGTCATGCTCTTCTAACTCAACTTGCCAATATCCACTGACTACATCAGTGCTGCTGAACCAGCATGCCCCAGACAAGCTATCCAGGGCATCTGCCGGACGTGGTAATGGATAGGAGTCCTTGACTGTGACTAAGTTCAGTTTTCGGAAATCTATGCAAAATTGGTATGTGCCACCCTTCTTTTTGACTAACACCACCGGTGAAGCCCAAGGGCTGCAACTTTCTTCAATCACATCCTGTGCAAGGAGCTGTTGGACTTGCCAGTCTATTTCAGATCTCAAGTGGGCAGAGGTGCAGTAAGCTCTCTGTCTTATAGGTGGGGCATCACCTGTACGTATGCTATGACGAACCCAGTTTGTACGCCCAAAGTCATGTTCATGAGAACTAAACACATCAGAGTACTGGCTGAGTAAACTCTCTAACTACTGTATCCACTCACTGTTCAGACCGGTGTGGTTGAGCTTAACAGGCAGTTGGGCAGTGGATTCCTCTGCCTGAGACTGCACCTGAGCTACTGTAGCATCAATCAAAGAAAACTCTTCCCCTTTCTGCTGAACTAGGGAATGAAAGTCCCCCAGTCTTGTGCTACATGGTCAACAAGTCATCTTGGGTTGGATTCATGACACAAATCCATGCTACACCTTTTGTAATAGGGGTAACTGAGCATGCAACAAAGAGACCAGGGAATGTGCCAGCATCCAGTTCCAGAACCCAAGTGTAGTTACACAAGCGCTCTGGCTGTCCTATCGAGGGCTGTATTTTTGCTAACACATTCATTTCAGACATGGCAGGTACCATGAGAGAGGCTAATGTAATGGCACTACATTTCAGCAGGGCCTTTTGTGATGCACATAAAAGTGGTACAGGCCAATCCCAGAAGCCTAAGCTATTATCCCTCAGATTCACAATGGCATGGTGTTTACAGAAAAAGTCCCAACCCAGTATAGCTGCCTGAGAGGAATTCCGAACAACATGAACACTGTGATTGAAAACCTCCTCACCTAGTCTGATGGAAATGGTAAGTATACCGAGTGTCAAGATATTCACCAGTAACAGATTTAGCTAAGATGTAGGACTTCTGCATAGGTTTTCTCATCAGAGAGGGAATAGACATTCTCAAAGATTCACTAATCAAAGAAAATTCTGACCCTGTGTCCATAAATACTTCAAAAGCAGTATTCTCAATGACAGCAAAAACAAATGGAGTTGAACTGTTGTGTTACCAGTTCAGTTTGTTGGTTGGGCCCTCTCTTAACAGTAGCAGACATGTGGGCCTCAGTACCTGCTACCATTCGTTTCCCTGTTGATCGCAGTCCTCCACTGTGAAGCTGACACGGTGTCATTCGTAGGATGGTTCTCGTCAATCCATGGCGCTGGCTGGGCTGTGTGCTCTCTGATATAATGACCCACTGGAGTATCCTGATGCCTCCAGACATGCAGGACAATGTGGCGGTGGACTGCCATAACGACGGCCATCTGGGCTCTGACTGTAGTAGTTGACCCAGCTGCTGGAGAAATGCTGGGGTCCTTGACATGGTGAAGATGGAAGTGAGCTGGGGTAGCATCATCCCCATTGGTCTGGGGAGTGATGGCAGTGCAAATATCCCTGCTCCGGCGAGAAGCCACGCCATGGTAACCCAGGATAATGTTGATATCTCTGTGGTGATGCATGAGGAGAGGAACGTGAAGCTGTTCTTCGCTGCTGATGAGGGGACCATTCTGGTGAGCGCTGGCACTGCCTGAGGTCCTCATGCCTAGATGATGAAGACTGGAGCCATTTTAAGTCAGTCACCGTCAACCTCAAGGTCTGGACTTCTGGTGACAGTTGTTTGATGGAAGATAAGACATCAGGGGCTTGGTCTGAGGATGCTGCAGCTTTGGTGGACACCATGGCTGTGAGGTGTGCAACTAGTTGTGGGCTGGCATTACAACTTAAGAGTAGTGGCAACATTCTGTGGTTGCGCAAACCGTAGTGCCTCTTGAGCTCACTCCCACTTACATGCCACTGCAAGGGCCTCCTCCAATGTGGTAACTCCATATTCGTGGCACTTCACTTGCAGAACAGGGTCTAGTCCAGCAACAAATCATCGGAACCTCTCCTTAGTGATAGCTGGCGTTCCATAATTTGGAAATGCTTCAAAAACTAGCCTAGTTATTTCTGCAGCAAAAACTTCAAGTGGCTCCTTCAGCATGCACTGCCGGGCATTCACAAAAGTCTGAAAATGTTGAAAAACTGCTTGCCGCCAAAAACATCAGTCAGTCAGGAAACACGCATCATAGTCTTTCTGTGTGGTGGGCGGCAGTGATAACCAGTATGCTAAGGCATCGCCACTTAGCCTGGTTGGCAAAATAGTAGCTAAATCCTGCTGCTGAGATGCAGGACATGCTCGTACAGCGAGCTCTAATCTAGCTTTCTACAGAGAAAAACCTTCTTTGTCCTTACCATCCCCATGGAAGCATGGAGGGAGTTCGACTCTGTAATGAATTACCCTGGACGTATGCTGGTCCCCAGCAATAAAGTTAGACTCATCCAGCCTAACATTAACAGTGTCCTTGCTCCCAGTTGCAGATGTAATACGTGAGGCAAACGGCACTTCTTCCTCATAAGAACTCATGTTTTATCGCCTGAGATCAGAAGACTAGTAGCTGATAAACATTGTGACTTGAAAGTGATTAGCAATGCACTCACTGGCAAAGTCAGCTAGCCACAGTAACTTGGCCCATTGCTCGGTCGCAAAAAAAACAAATCTTCCAATAACAATGAATACACTGCTGCCACCAGTCTGTAACCCACTAAGTTGGCACATGTTTGTGGAAACTCTCGTCCTTCTCACTGGGTGTGGAACATAGAAATGTATTTTTAATTTATAAAGAAATTTATAAACCACTGGGTGGTTTATAGAAATGCCATTTATTGCAGACCGAACACATACATACAACTTCACTCTCTTCACGTCCTTTTTTTTTTTTTCATTTCCGTGTCCCTCCTTTTTTTTCCTCCACGTTTTGGTCACTTTACCCCCCGGAACCAATCAACTCATGACCCTTAAAAAATGTTGTGAGACTGCTTAATAAAACAAAATACAACAAAATAAAAGTTTAATATATTCTGTTACAATATCATCAAAAGATTCAGAGAATCTGGAAGAATCTCTGTGCGCAAGGGTCAAAGCCGGAAAACCATACTGAGTGCCCATGATATTCGGGCCCTTAGACGGCACTGCATCACATACAGGCATGCTTCTATATTGGAAATCACAAAATGGGCTCAGGAATATTTCCAGAGAACATTATCTGTGAACACAATTCACCGTGCCATCCGC
>JAPEKM010000012.1:2491609-2503692 GCA_027575975.1 Cathorops multiradiatus
AAATTTCTAACTGGCACTACATGGCAAAAAGGTTGCCGACCCCTGGTGTATAACTTAAAGCAGATATACAGAAGCTTTATTTTTAAATACATTTCTGAGTGGATAGTATCTCCATCCTTGACTCTTGTATCCTGCATATATGGGAATAAAAATATATATTTTTACCACAGCTTTACCACAGTTTTGCCCGCTTTACGGAGTTCATGACAAGGGAAGCCAGAATAGCATGCAACCCCATTGCTTCACCACTTCTGCTGAACATTAAAACCACAGAAGAGAGGCTCCCACAGTGAGCCAAAGCCCTAAACACAGTCACTCAAGCGAAAGACACCTCTACAGAGACAGTAGAATGGTCAAAGGCATACCTGCCTTGCTTATGTTGTCAGGACGAAGCTCATGGTATTGCTAAATGTCCAACCTTTGCTGCAAAAACCATAGATGATAAAAGGGCATTCATTTAAGAGTGTCACCTTTGCTTCGGTTGCCTAAGAAAGGGGCACATTACCAAAGAGTGTAAAAGGTGGCACACCTGCAGCACATGTGGTCGACGTCATCCTACATGCCTGCAAATAGAAGGAAAGATAAACTCAAATGAAATAGCCCCTAAGGACCTTGGAGCTGTAGGAGAACATACAAATGAGGGAACACACAAGGTTACATCATTTGTCTTGACACAACATGCCTCAGCCACCTCCAGCATTGTCCCAGTTCTTGTGTCTTCGACGACAGCACCAGAGAAGGAAATTCTCACTTACGCACTGCTTGACACACAGAGTGACTCTTTCATATTGGAGGATCTAGCTGCTGATCTCAGTGTGACCACACTTTCAGTACAACTCAAGTTAAGCACCATGACTGCTGCTAATACAGTAATAGCAAGTAAGACCATTAGTGGTCTACAGGTTAGAAGACTGAACTCTGAAACATACATCAAGGTAAAACAGGCCTATACTCGAGACTTCATTCCAGTCGATAAGTCACACAATCCCACTAAAAGCACAGCACTCCAGTGGCCTCATTTGAACCACTTAAGAAACAAGATGCCACTATTACAAGATGGTGAGGTGCGACTACTGATTGGTTATAGCTGCCTGTCAGCACTAGCCCTCCTAGAGGTCATCACAGGTAGTGAAAATGAACCCTTTGCGCAAAGGACTGGATTAGGCTGGAGCATCATAGGGTCAGCCAATCCCCAATTGGACAGGCAGGAAAACCAAAGCTTCGTTCATTGAATCTCAGTGAAGGAAATTCCAGTGCCATCTGCCCCAGATGTGCTAAAGATTTTAGAATCAGACTTCAATGATAAGATCTATGAGGATAAATATGTGTCTCAGGATGATGTTCGATTCATTCAGTTTCTGAGTGACAACATTAAGCAGAAGGACAATGGACATTACAAAATGCCACTGCTCTTTAAGAGCACTGGCTTACCAGTTCTTCCAAATAACAAGAAGCTGGCCATTGTTAGTCTCCAACACCTGAAGAAAAAGTTGAAGTCAAAGAAACAGTATTATGACCACTACACAGCCTTCATGAAAGACATAATGGACAGAGGTGATGCAGAACTAGCCCTCACATATCCTGAGAGAGAAACCGCATGGTACATCCTACATCATGGGATATACCACCCCAGAAAGCCAGATAAACTTAGAGTTGTTTTTGATTGCTCTGCCAAGTTTAATGGGATCTCTTTGAATGACACACTACTAACTGGTCCTAATTTGATTAACTCTTTGGTGGGAGGTCTTCTACGGTTTAGAAGATAAGTTGTTGCTATGATCTGTGACATTGAGAAAATGTTTCATCGGTTCTCTGTCTTACCTGAATGCCATAATTACCTGAAGTTCCTTTGGTGAGAGGGAGGTCAGTTGGAAGCAGAACCTCAAGAATATAGAATGATGCTCCACCTCTTCGGTGTTGCCTCCTCCCCTGGGTGTGCCAATTTTATACTCAAGTACCTGGCACAGCAACATAAGACAAACCATCCCCTAGGATCAGCCTTTGTAGAGAATAATTTCTATGTGAATGATGGGTTGATCACTGTTCCAACAGAGGAAGAGGCTAAAGAGCTAATAATCGGGACACAGCAACTTTGCAAAAGGGCAGGCTTGAGCTTACATAAGTTCAACTCAAACTGAAGAAAGGCCCTTACCTGTGTAGCTCCATCAGAAAGAGCAGCAACTACTGACCCTCTCAATCCAGGCACTTTACCAGAAGGACACATACTTGGCATTCAGTAGTCCATGGAAACTGACACCTTTACTTTCAATATTGATGTCAAAGACCACCCTCCAACTCGCCATGGTATCCTGTCAGCTGTTGCCTCTCTCTATGACCCACTTGGGTTCGTGGCTCCATTCACCCTGAGAGGGAAATGCATCCTGCAGGAGCTGTGTTACTGAGGTGTTGGTTGGGATGATTCCATTCCTGTAAGCCTTCAGTCACGGTGGGAGGAGTGGAAGGATGGTCTCAGAAGGTTAAGGGAGATCACTATACCCCGATGTAATGTCCCTCACAACCTCGGTAACATTGTCAGGATTGAACTATACCACTTTGCAGATTCCAGCAGTACAGGATATGGTGTGTGTTCCTACCTTAGGTACACAAACAACAAAGGTGAGATCCATTGCAGCCTCGTAATGGCAAAGTCCAGAGTAGCTCCATCAAAGATCTTAAGTATCCCAAGATTGGAACTCTCAGCTGCTGTCACCACAGCCAGAATGAGCGTCATGTTAAAGACAGAACTTCAGATGAAAATTGATGAAGAATTTTTTTGGACTGACTCTTGGGTGGTGCTAGAATAGATCTGCAATGAAACAGAAAGATTCCATGTGTTTGTGGCCAATCGTGTTCAACTAATAAGGGGGAGTACAGATCCCAACCAATGGCACTATGTTGACACAACACAAAACCTGGCCAACCATGCTTCAAGAGTTATTAACGCAGAAGAAATCTCTTCATCAAACTGGTTATCTGAGCCCAACTTCCTGTGGGAACAAGAAGTGCTCTTACCACCTAAGCTCTCAACTGAATTGCTTGTCAGAGATCCAGAAGTCAAGGCAGCTCAGATATTTGCAACCCAAGTCAGTGAAACAAATGATATCCTAAGCTGCCTGAATCAGTTTTTCTCCTGGACAAGGCTAGTCAAGGTGGTTGCAAGAATCAAGAGACTTGAACCTAAGGAAACTCCACAACATGCTGACTGTGTGTCCATTGAAGAACATAAGAGAGCTGCTGAGGTCGTGATTAAGCTGATCCAACAACAAGCCTTTTCTCAAGAGATAAAGGTACTCCAAACATGTCACAAGGGCAAGTGTCTCCCAAGTTCAAGTCCTCTTCTCTGCCTGGACCTCATACTAGATGAAGGACTGCTTCATGTTGGTGGGAGACTGAAAGAGTCAGCTCTCAGTGAAGAACTAAAGCACCCCATTATCCTCCCAAGGGACAGCCACATTACTGAGTTGATTATAGCTCATTACCATGCCCAGATCTCTCATCAGAGGCAAAATCAAACATTGATGGAACTATGAGCCAATGGCTTTTGAATCCTTGGTGGGAGTAAGACTATTGCCAAGTTTGTTCACAGATGTATAGAATGCTGGATGGATGGACTGCTTCAGCCAATTTGTCATTAAGAAGGGCCACAAAGAGTACAAGTGATATGGACTTATCTTCACATGTTTGTTTTCATGAGCAGTCCCCATTGAAATGCTTGAGGATATGTCTACAGACTGTCTTATCAATGCCATAAGTTGTTTTGTCAGTCTGAGAGGAGCAGTCAGTCAGCTCCGCTGTGACCAAAGCACAAATTTCATCGGAGCTAGAAATGAGCTCAAAGAAGCCGTTAAGCAATGTGATACAAAGGCACTGGAAGCCGTCCTGGCAGATAAACAATGTGAGTTCATCTTCAATGCTCATTCCGCCAGTCATGCAGGAGGGGTCTGGGAGCGACAAATCCGAAACATTTGTAATGTGTTGAATGTTACTGTTGCTCAGTGCCCAGGTAGACTAAATGACTCTTCTCACAGAACACTATTCTATGAAGCAATGGCCATTGTGAATAGTCGTCCATTAAATGTGGAAGGAATCAATGACCCTCGCTCATTAGAGCCCTTGACTCCAAATCACCTCATCTTGATGAAATCCAAAGTTGCCTTACCACCACCTGGGACATTCGTCAGAGAGGATTTGTATGCTGCAAAAAGGTGGCGTGGGGTACAATACCTTGTTGAGCAGTTCTGGAGCAGGTGGAAAAGAGAATACCTCCTAAATGTTTCCTTGACAGAAAAGTGGCACTTAGCTCAGTGGAATCTAAAGGTAAATGACCTGGTTATCATCAAGGATGACATACTCCCAAGGAATGAGTGGCGTCTTGGACGAGTGATTGATGTCACAGAAGGAAGTGATGGTTTAGTTTGTCGTGTCAAGTAGGAGATCGGAATCTGACAGGAAATGGACACTATACTTTCAAAACCTCAATTATAGAATGACCTATTCAAAAACTAGTCTTACTATTTGAAGCTCAGTAAATAATTTCCAACACAAACCAGTTGCATCAGACATGTTTGGGTTTATATTTGTTTCCTTGCATATTGGACTTTTCTGTTTTTTGTGTACTAAGGTGGTCTAGAAATCATGACTGATTCATTGTTCATCTTTATGTTTACTCCATTCATCATAACATGATTTGGTGGGAGTGTAAGTGACCATAGTTTAAGAGACTTTTATTTTGAAATCACACAGGGCACATGTAAGCTGCAAACAAGACAAAAAACTCAGCACGTGGCAATTTTTGTTAGACAAAGAGCCACACATTTTTTCTCTCTTGCTTAGAACATACACCACATGTACTACACAGTATGTAAACTGAACATTTTCTCACTGTTTTACTTGAAGCTTATGTGCATATCTTCGTTTCGGAAAATATTTGAATATTTATGTTTAAGTTTGTTGTGAACTACCTGCAAGGGGCTAATTGGACTGCTAAGTGAACTGCTAGTTTTTGCACCCTTGGAAAGTGGAGCGAGGTATGAAACCTTTAAGAGACATTTTCAGTTATCCAAGCAAACTTTGTAATGTAAAGTGTTAAATGATATTTGCATACGAGCATATTCTTCGCTTATCATTTGAGCATCCAGTTAATATTTTACATAAACCCATGCACATTATTTGTATTTTTATTTACTTGCTTTATTTGTATCATACTTTTAGTTTTACGGTGCTGGAAGAGCGGCAATAAACGTTATTGCACCCGTTTTCGAGACTCCTCTTTCATTTCGGTTCCGAGGGCTGCTACAGTAAAACTCGTCACTACGCTTGAGTCATCTATCACACTCTGCCAGGATCATTGTACAAGAAGACGTCCTATATCGTTCGCGGTCTACAGATAAGTCCACAACCAAAGACTATGACGGAGTAACTTGGCTAAATTCAGTTACGGTCAACACTGGACATTTCTAAGAGTTGATACATTGAACGGTTAACATATTTCGTGTTTAGGCCTACAAGTTTGAGTCATTTCATGTAAAACTTGTGACCTTAAATGTGAATAGGCACCTTTAAATAAGCAAAAAAAAAAATGGTGAATGCATTCCATGTTTATTGTGTTAATCTGCTAGGATTTAAAAAAAAATAAAGTGTATTGTCTGATTGTAGATCATTGTTGCTCCTTGCTTATCTTAGCTTATTTTTGAGGGGTAAATGTCTGTAGTGAGTGGTTTGTTATATAGGCCTAGTTCAAGATTTGGTTAAAATCACTTAACAGATTTGAGTACAGACATACTACACTTAAAGGCTTGTAACATAAAGACACATAGACAAACAAGATGTCAGAACACTCTGAAGAAGTAGAAAAGATATTAGAACCCACTGAAGAAGCAGACAAGGCACCACAGGTCAGGTCTAGCTCTCGTGAACGAAGTCTAACAGAAAAGGGCCAAGAGTTACATGAACAAGAAGCAAAGAAAAATGAGAAAGCATTCAACAAAGCTTACGAAGTGTGGCGACAGACAGCAAGGGAAATAAGAACGCAGCTAAAGTTGTGCTGCTCAGATGAAGAGCTTGAATCATGCCAAGTAAACATTGAACCTAAGCTCAACACAGTTGCTCAACATTATCAAGCTATGCAACGAAACCGTAGTACTACTACAGACATTGTAAGTCGAATGGATGCATGCGGCTCTATAGCAGCAGAGATCTGTGAACTTGTCACCAGACGACTAAAGAACATACATGAAGTTTTTAACAGTCAACTTGAAAAAGAAAGAGTGAGAATGACATTAAATAAGCATGAGTACGGGTCAGTCTTCGGCAAAACAAATACTGAAACTTTGTTCTCTGAGTCACCTGAGGAATCAGATAAGATCTCTAATGCCAACTCCGGGGCATCTAGCAAATGCACTGATGCTGAGGCTGAGCTTGCTGCCAGATTAGAACAGGCTAAGGCCATGCAAGAACTACATACTCATCAGTCAAAGCTTGATGAACTGAAAGGTGAATGGAAAGCCAGGGAGGCTGAAATGAAATTAAAAATAGGGAGAGAGAAAATAAGGCTACAACAGCTACAAGCAGAGAGTGATGTAAAGGTAGCAGCAGCGCGCGTGAAGGCTTACAAAGACTCTGATAGCCTCATTCATGGTGGTTATGAAACACACATTCCAATCCCACCAGACCACCAAAACACTGTCAAAACTCCATTAAATGTACACTCCACATTGTTCCAGCCTCATCATACACCACAGAGAGCACTGTCAAATCAGTCAGAAGTCAATTTAGCCTGAGAAATTGCTAGCTCATTCACTCCAAGTCATCTACCTGTCCCAGAGCCCACAACATTCACTGGCGACCCCCTGAAGTTTATCGATTGGCAATTATCCTTCAATGCCTTAATTGATCAGAAGCCCCTTCCAGTTGCTGAAAAAATGCTTTATTTAAAGAGTTATCTTGCAGGAGAAGCACGCAAGGCTGTGGAGGGATTTTTCTATCGGAACGCAGATGATGCATATCAGGGTGCTTGGGCGGTCCTTCAAGACAGATACGGAAATCCATTCATTGTTCAAAAGGCCTTTAGGGACAAGCTTGTAAGGTGGCCAAAAATTTCTGCAAATGACCCAATTGCACTTAGAGAGTTTGCTGATTTTCTTAAGGGATGTGCTGAGGCCATTCCCCATGTTAAGGGACTGAGCATTCTCGATGACTGTGAGGAGAATCACAAACTTCTTAAAAAGCTCCCCGATTGGTTGGTTCGTAGGTGGAGTCGCATTGTCGTGGAAGAATTAGACCAAAGTGGAAATTATCCCAGTTTTGCACACTTTACAGAGTTCATGGCAAGGGAAGCCAGAATAGCATGCAACCCCATAGCTTCACCACTTCTGCTGAATGTTAAAACCATGGAAGAGAGGCTTCCACAGCGAGCCAAAGCCCTAAACACAGTCATTCAAGATTCCTCTACAGGGACAGTAGAACAGTCAAAGGCATGGCCGCCTTGCTTATGTTGTCAGGACGAAGCTCATGGTATTGCTAAATGTCCAACTTTTGCTGCAAAAGCCCTAGATGACAAAAAGGCATTCATTTATGAACATCACCTTTGCTTCGGTTGCCTAAGAAAGGGGCATATTACCAAAGAGTGTAAAAGGCGGCACACCTGCAGCACATGCGGTCGACGTCATCCTACATGCCTGCACATAAAAGGAAAGATAACTTCAAATGAAATGGCCACAAAGGACTCTGGACCGGTGGGAGAACATAGGAATGAGGGGACACACAAGGTTACATCATTTGCTTTGACACAACATGCCTCAGCCACCTCCAGCATTATTCCAGTTCTTGTGTCTTTGACAACAGCACCAGAGAAGGAAATCCTCACTTACGCACTGCTTGACACACAGAGTGACTCCACTTTCATATTGGAGGATTTAGCTGCTGGACTCAGTGTGACCACTCGTTCAGTTCAACTCAAGTTAAGCACCATGACTGCTGCCAATACAGTAATAGCAAGTAAGACTGTTAGTGGTCTACAGGTTAGAGGACTGAACTCTGAAACGTACATCACAGTAAAACAGGCCTATACTCGAGACTTCATTCCAGTCGATAAGTCACACATTCCCACTAAAAGCACTGCACTCCAGTGGTCTCATTTGAACCACTTAAGAAACAAGATGCCACCATTGCAAGACTGTGAGGTGGGACTACTGATTGGCTATGACTGCCCATCAGCCCTGGCCCCCCTAGAAGTCATCACAGGTAGTGAAAATGAACCCTTTGCACAAAGGACTGCGTTAGGCTGGAGCATCATAGGGTTGGCCAACCCCCACTTGGACAGACAGGGAAACCAAAGCTTCGTCCATCGAATCTCAGTAGAGGAAATTCCAGTGCCGTCTGCCCCAGACGTGTTAAAGATTTTGGAGTCAGACTTCAACGAAAAGACCTATGAGAATAAATACGTGTCTCAGGATGATGTTCGATTCATCCAGATTCTGAGTGACAACATTAAGCAGAAGGACAATGGACATTATGAAATGCCACTTCCCTTTAAGGGCACTGGTTTACCAGTTCTTCCAAATAACAAGAAGCTGGCCACTGTTAGGTTGCAACACCTGAAGAAAAGATTGAAGTCAAACAAACAGTATTATGACCATTACACAGCTTTCATGAAAGACAGCATGGACAGAGGTGATGCAGAACCAACCCCCGCAGCTTCTGAGAGAGAGACCGTGTGGTACATTCCACATCATGGGGTGTACCACCCCAGAAAGCCAGATAAACTTAGAGTTGTTTTTGATTGCTCTGCCAAGTTCAACGGAATCTCCTTAAATGACACACTACTAACTGGCCCTGATTTGATCAACTCTTTGGTGGGAGTTCTTCTACGGTTTAGAAGAGAAGCTGTTGCTGTGATCTGTGACATTGAGAAAATGTTTCATCAGTTCTCTGTCTTACCTGAATGCCATAATTACCTGAAGTTCCTTTGGTGGGAGGGAGGTCAGTTGGAAGCAGAACGTCAAGAATATAGAATGACAGTCCACCTCTTCGGTGCTGCCTCCTCCCCTGGGTGTGCCAATTTCAGACTCAGGTACCTGGCACAGCAACATAAGACTGATCATCCCCTAGCATCAGCCTTTGTAGAGAATAATTTTTATGTGGATGATGGGTTGATCAGCGTTCCAACAGAGGAAGAGGCTAAAGAGCTAATCATTGGGGCACAGCAACTTTGCAGAAGTGCAGGCTTGCGCTTACATAAGTTTAACTCAAACCGAAGAGAAGTCCTTACCTGTGTAGCTCCATCAGAAAGAGCAGCAACTTCTGACCCTCTCAATCGTAATCCAGGCACTTTACCAGAAAGACACATACTTGGCATTCAGTGGTCCATGGAAACTGACACCTTCACTTTCAATATCGAGGCCAAAGACCACCCTCCAACTCGCCGTGGTATCCTGTCAGCTGTCGCCTCTCTCTATGACCCACTTGGGTTCATGGCTCCATTCACCCTGAGAGGGAAATGTATCCTGCAGGAGCTGTGTCACCGAGGTGTTGGATGGGATGATCCTATTCATGTAAGCCTTCAGTCACGGTGGGAGGAGTGGAAGGATGGTCTCAGAAGGTTAAAGGAGATCACCATACCCCGATGTAATGTCCCTCGCAACATTGGTGACATTGTCAAGACTGAACTACACCACTTTGCGGATGCCAGCAGTACAGGATATGGCGCGTGTTCCTACCTAAGGTACAACAACAATGGTGAGATCCATTGCAGTCTCATAATGGCAAAGTCCAGAGTAGCTCCATCAAAGATCTTAAGTATCCCAAGATTGGAACTCTCAGCTGCTGTAACTGCAGCCAGAATGAGCGTGATGTTAAAGACGGAACTTCAAATGAAGATTGATGAAGAATTTTTTTGGACTGACTCTCAGGTGGTGCTAGCATATATCTGCAATGAAGCACGAAGGTTCCATGTGTTTGTGGCCAATCGTGTTCAACTGATAAGAGAGAGCACAGATCCCAACCAATGGCACTATGTTGACACAACACAAAACCCCGCAGACCATGCTTCAAGGGGTATTAGCGCAGAAGAAATCTCTTCTTCTAACTGGTTATCCGGGCCCAGATTTCTGTGGGAGCAAGACATGCTCTTACCACCCAAGCCCTCGACTGAATTGCTTGTCGGAGATCCAGAGGTCAAGTCAACTCAAATATTTGCAACCCAAGTCAGTGAAACAAGTGATGTCCTAAGCCACCTGAATCGGTTTTTATCCTGGACAAAGCTCATCAAGGTGGTTGCAAGAATCAAGAGAGTTGGATCTAAGGAAACTTCACAACATGCTGACTGTGTGTCCATTGAAGAACGTAAGAAAGCTGCTGAAGTTGAGATCAAGATGGTCCAACAACAAGCTTTCTCTCAAGGGATAAAGGTACTTCAAACAAGTCACAAGGGCATACGTCTCCCGAGTTCAAGTCCTCTTCTTTGCCTGGACCCCATACTAGATGAAGGACTGCTTCGGGTTGGTGGGAGACTAAAAGAGTCAACCCTCAGTGAAGAACTAAAGCATCCCATTATCCTCCCAAGAGACAGCCACATCACTGAGTTGATTATAGCTCATTACCATGCCCAGATCTGTCATCAGGGGCGAAATCAAACATTGATGGAACTACGAGCCAATGGCTTTTGGATCCTTGGTGGGAGTAAGACTATTGCCAAGTTTGTTCACAGATGTGTAAAATGCCGAAAGCTTAGACAACCTACAGGGGAGCAAAAAATGTCCGACCTCCCAAAAGAACGCTGCCAAGCTTCAGCCCCCTTTACATTTTGTGGGATGGACTGCTTCGGCCCATTTGTCATTAAAAAGGATCGCAAAGAGTACAAGCGATATGGGCTTATTTTCACATGTTTGTATTCACGGGCAGTCCACATTGAAATGCTTGAAGATATGTCTACAGACTGTCTTATCAATGCCATAAGATGTTTTGTCAGTTTGAGAGGAGCAGTCAGTCAACTCCGCTGTGACCAGGGCACAAATTTTGTCGGGGCTAGAAATGAGCTCAAGGAAGCCCTTAAGCAATGTGATACAAAGGCACTGGAAGCCTACCTGGCAGATAAACAATGCGAGTTCGTCTTCAATGCTCCTTCCGCCAGTCATGCAGGAGGCGTCTGGGAGTGACAAATCCGAACCATTCGGAATGTGTTGAATGCTACTGTCGCTCAGTGCCCAGGTAGACTAGATGACTCTTCTCTCCGAACACTACTCTATGAAGCAATGGCCATTGTGAATAGTCGTCCATTAAATGTGGAAGGAATCAATGACCCTCAATCATTAGAGCCCTTGACTCCAAATCACCTCATCTTGATGAAATCCAAAGTTGCCTTGCCACCGCCTGGGAAGTTTGTCAGAGAGGATTTGTATGCTGCAAAAAGGTGGCGCAGGGTACAATACTTTGTTGAGCAGTTCTGGTCCAGGTGGAAAAGAGAATATCTCCTGAACGTTTCCTTAAGAGAAAAGTGGCACTTACCGTGGCGGAATCTAAAGGTAAATGACCTAGTTGTCATCAAGGAGGACATGCTCGCAAGGAATGAATGGCGTCTTGGACGAGTGATTGACGTCACAGAAGGAAGTGATGGGTTGGTTCGTCGTGTCAAGGTACTAGTAGGAGATCGGAATCTGACAGAAAAGGGACACTACACTTTCAAAACCTCAATTGCAGAAAGACCTATCCAAAAACTAGTCTTACTACTGGAAGCTCAGTGAATAACTTCTAAGACAAACCACTTGCATCAGACATGTTGTCTGTTTGTTACCTTGCATGTGGGACGTCTGTTTGTGTGTGCTAAGGTGGTCTAGAAATCATGACTGATTCATTGTTCATTTTCATGTTTACGTCATTCAGCATAAGCTGCAGACAAAACAAAAAATTTCAGCACGCGGCAAGCCTCGTTAGACAAAGAGCCACACATTTTTTTTCTCTCTTGCTTAGAACACAGTGTTTCCCCTGCCGCCTCACTGCTTTTCTTGGCCACCTCGTCGAAAATATAGACAATTTGCCGCCTCGCCGCTCACCTGTCTCGGTTATTATTTATTTCTCCTGAATTCTGC
>JAPEKM010000012.1:3192470-3202642 GCA_027575975.1 Cathorops multiradiatus
TTTTATTTATTTAAATAATTTTTTTATTTTTGTGTGTGTGTGTGTGTGTGTGTGTGTGTGTGTGTGTGTGTGTGTGTGTGTGTGTGTGTGTGTTTGCTATATATTGAAGACCAGAAGACTATTTTTTTTTTCAGGTGACAGATGGGACATTTTTGAGAGGTGAGGACATTGTGTCTGGTCCTCACTTCCTTGTCAGAGGGCTGTTTGAGGATGAAGACTTCAGTTTTGAGGTTCAGGTGAGAATGAGGTTGAGTTTAAGGTTGGGGTAAGGGGCGAGGGGAATGCATTATATCAGTGAGAGTCCCCATGAAGATACAAGTACGTGTGTGTGTGTGTGGTGTGTGTGTGTGTGTGTGGTGTGTGTGTGCGCGCGCGCGCTCTGGTTGATCTGGCAGCCCCATAAACACATCGCTGCTCCATTTGAAACAGAACTAGACTGGCATTTGGCCTATGTCTTTTTTCCCCCCTCTAACTTTAATTTTCGTGGCAAACTCGTAAAAAGCACTTGATTCGCTTTGTGATCGCTGAGCGCTGCGCCTCAGGCTACTCTCCCGCGCTTAAATACTCGCTATCGCCTCTGGGCCCGACGCTCGCGACCAGACTACCGGCAATAGCTCTTTTTCAATCGCCCTTGGCAACATAAAATACAAACTACTTTGAATCAAAACATTTTTCGGGGGGAATTAATGCTCTGTTAACTTGAATGCTAGGTGAGATCTTGGGTTTGTCAGACCGCTTCACATTGACTGACATGCAGCGGTGCAGGTGAGAGACCCTGCAGCCAGAAAACTCCTTCAGGAACACACACACACACACACACACTACTTGTGCTATTTCTCCTTATGAGGACCTTCTACTGATATAATTATGAATGCTAATTTTTTTTTTTAAAGCAGCAGATTTTCAACAACAACAAAACCAGCCAAGGAAAGAAACACCGCCATAGTGAGGACCAGCAGAACATCAGCACGACTTACTTTTCCTTATGAGGACCTTCCATTTCTATGATTGCGTCACGCAAATCTAACACAAACATTAACGACATTAATCAAGACATTGAGTAAACATTTTAGTTTTAACTTCTTGGCAGTTTCTAGTGACGACCAGCCAAATGTCCCCAGAAGTTCAAACTTTAGATACCCAGATGTTCCTGTCCTTGTGGGACATTTAGTCCTCAAGATATAAACAAACAAGCACACTTTTACCATGCTTATCCTTATCCTTCCATCTTCCACTCGCATTATTAGCTGATTAATTCAGCTAATTAACATGTCACTAAACCCAACCTCGTTAACCAAAAGAAAACAATTTGTCACTTTTTTTTTAAAGCTGAAAATCTTTTTTTTTTTTCTGATGAGCACCAACCATGGAAGCGTCCCCACATCACATGCAGGGTCAGATCTGCCCAATATTATAACTATCCTTGTGGGGACATTTGGCCCTCAGTGGGAAATAAAAACTTGCAGATTGTATACTATAATGATCCACGAAATCTGGGAACTTTTATAAGGTTCTAGTAAATTCTACAAGACTGGACTACTGCAATGCCCTACTCGATGCCGAGCGACTAAATAGGCTGCATTATGTCCAACTGGCTCCCAGTCAAATATCGCATCCAGTACAAAATTATCCTGCTTGTTTACAAATCCCTACATAATCTGGGCCCTCCCTACAGTATGATACTCCATATCAGCTACCTTTAAGTCTTCGTTCTACAGATTTCCACCTATTAGCAGTCCCTTACTCTCGGCTCTGCTTTATGGGTGACAGGGCTTTCGGTGTTAATGGCCCTAAGCTGTGGAATGTCCTGCCACTATACTGTAGCGTTGCACCAATGCTCAACACTGTCCACTTTCAAAAAACAGCTAAAAACACAGCTTTTTAGCTTGGCCCTTGGAAGGCGCTTAGAAATAAATTTTATTATTATTATTATTATTATTATTATTATTATTATTATTGTCATAAATATTCCTTGTTAGGACCAACCAAAGGTCAAACCTGTGCTTGTGGACATTTGGTCCTTACTAAGACATATAAACTTGTATCCACACAGAGAGAGAGAGAGAGAGAGAGGGGGAAGGCGGGAGGCTAATCTTGATCAAATTCCTGGAAGCTACATGCACGAAGATGCTGATGATTAAAACGCGCGCGCCCTGTCGAAGCAGAGCGGAGACTCCTGAGTGATCTCTTTCGAAAAGCAATAGAGAGAGGAGAGATGGAGAGACAGAGAGAGAGAAAGAAAAGGCTCGATGTGAATATTCAGGCGAGTCGAAGTTGCAGTGAATGTGAACAACATTAAATATGATCTCCGCTGCATTCGGGGCTCGAGCCGCATTAACATATCAAAGCGGCCGCCCGAGGCGCGAGAGAAGCCATCGATACCGGGAGCGCGAGGCAAAGCAAAGATTATTGGTTGTGATGGCTCTGGAACCGGCGGAGCTCGCGGCGAGAAATCCTTCGTTAAAAAAAAAAAGAAAAGAACGAAAGAAAGAAAAACACGGGAGTGAGAGCGCCGGGAGAGACGCGCGCGCCGCACGGACCCGGACAATTTTATTTAAAGAAAAATAAATAAATAAATAAATAAATAAATGCGCGCGCTACAGCAGATGAGATTCATATCTACAGAATGACAAATGATGTGAGGAAAAATATTATAGCATCGATAATAATAATAATAATAATAATAATAATAATAATAATAATAATAATAATAATAACGCAGTGTTAAATTCTAAAAAAAAAAGTCTTAACAGCTTTTTAGAATTTTGTACAATAAATATTTACATTTTCTAAATTTCCCAACAAATAATTTTGTCCGCTTTTTATTGTAATTAATTTAAACAAAATTATCAGGAAATTATAACACTATAATCAGTAATTTATTATTATTATTATTATTAAAACATCAGGTTTTTATTTGGATTTTTTTTTTTTTCAAATGAACAATTATGAAAGATTTTCATAAAATTATCTAAAGATAAAATAAAAAAAAAGTGCATAAGAGTAACAATTATAAAAAGTAACGAGCTACTACTTTTAATAATAATAATAATAATAATAATAATAATAATAATAATAATAAAGCCACAGTTCATCTCTCTACAGTTAAATCCGTGCTGCACTTCCGGTTTTCGGCTACAAACGCAAAGATTTGAAATGAAAATGAAAATATGAACAAAAATGAAATCCGAAATTAAAATCTGGATCAGGGCGAAAAAACAACAACAACACAAACACACTCATTAGTGCGGGTTTTAAAGGGAGACACTCAGCTCAGAGACAACAAAGAGTGAAAACCCACGCGCCTTCAATAATTTAAGTGTGTGTGTGTGTGTGTGTGTGTGTCGGACTTACCTCGCCGGATAACCCCGCCTTGTCCGTTCAACATGAGCCCGCATTGCGCGTCCACGGATCCCTACACACACACACACGAGCGTCAATTCTCATTAAATCTGCAACAGTCTCCACTGGAATAAATTCTACAGACTTCTCACACATTTTTACAATAGAATTCCACCCAACTCTCCAGACCCCCGGCTCGCTTCACTTCAGCCGAGTTGAATTCTACACGATTCTACAGCACCGCTCTAGAACCTTCCGCTCCGTGTCCGTAACACTGCCAGCATCAGTCGCTCTACAGTTCTCTCGGAGGCTCTCGTGCACTCGCCTCATATCCGGGCAAATTCTACACCGTTCCACCACAGTCGGCAAAAAATTCTATTGCATTCTATTATCCTCTGGCAACATTTTAGAGAATTACAATATTATTTGTGCTACGCTCGGGACAGCGGAGTGAAGGTTCGAGTACACGCTGCATTTACAGTCAATTCAGCAACACTCGAGTAAATTCTACAGCACTGCAGTCAATTCTATAGCGTCATAGTACGTTCTTTAACATTCTAGTAAGTTCTACGGCATTACAGTACATTCCAGAGCTTTATAGTAAATTCTACAACATTACAATCAACTCTAAAGTGTCACGATAAATTCTATGACATTCTAGTAAATTCTATAGCGTCATAGTAAATTCTGCAGCATCACAGTACATTCCACAGCTTTATAGTAAGTTCCACAACATTGCAGTAAATTATATAGCATCATCACAAAGTATATGATATTCTGGTAAATTCTACAGCTTTATTGTAAATTCTATAGCATCAAAGTAAATTCTATGACATTCTAGTAAATTCTACAGCATTGCAGTAAATTCAATACCGTCATAGTGAATTCTATAACATTCTAGTAAATTCTACAGCTTTTATAGTAAATTATATTACCTTCTGGTAAATTCTGCAGCTTTAAAGTAAATTCTATGACATTCTAGTAGATTATCCAGCTTTGTAATAAATCCTATGGTGTCATAGTAAATTCTACAGAATCACAGTACATTCCACAACTTTATAGTAAATTCTACAACATTGCAGTAAATTCTATATCATCATTGTAAATTCTATGATATTCTAGTAAATTCTACAGCATCATAGTTCATTCCAGAGCTTTATAGTAAATTCTACAACATTGCAGTGAATTCTACAGCTTTATAGTAAGTTCTATGACATTCTGGTAAATTCTGCAGCTTTATTGTAAATTCTGACATTCTAGTAAATTTTATAGTGTCATAGTAAATTCTATGATGTTCTAGTAAATTCTTCAGCATTCCAGAGCTTTATAGTAAATTCTACATTACAGTAAATTCTAAAGAGTCATAATAAATTCTATGACATTCTAGTAAATTCTACAGCTTTGTAATAAATTCTATGACATTTTAGTGAATTCCACAGCTTCATAGTGAATGCTACTGCATTACACTAAATTCTCCAGCTTTATAGTAAATTCAAAAGTGTCATAGTAAATTTCATGACGTTTTAGTAATTCTACAGCTTTATAGCAAATTCTAAAGTATTGTAGCAAATTCTACAGATTTACAGAAAATTCTACTGCATTACAGTCAATTTCACAGCTTTGTAGCAAATGCTACAGCTTTACAGTGAATGCTAAAGTGTCATAATAAATTCTTTGGCATTCTAGTAAATTCTACAGCTTTATAATAAATTCTACTGCATTACAGTCAATTCTACAGCTTTATAGTAAACTCTAAAGTGTCACAGTAAGTTCAAAAGCATTCTAGTAAGTTCTACCACTTTATAGTAAATTATATGACATTCTAGTATATTCTACAGCTTTATAGTAAATTCTATGACATTCTAGTATATTCTACAGCTTTATAGTAAATTCTACAGCATTGCAATAACTTCTAAAGCGTCTTAGCAAATTTTTTGACAGTACAGTAAATTCTAAAATATTGCAAGAAATTCTAGGGCATAGTAAATTTCAGTGTTATAATTCCACACAGTTATAATACATTCTACTGTATTGGTGTAAATTTGATAGGATTCAAGCAAATTCTACAACACTCCAGTCAATTCTACAGTGTTATCATCCATTGGATCTGTCGTAGCCTCCAGTTAAATCTATTTCACTTGAAAATGTCCTTTTTTAACTCAAAAAACTCGCCTGAACATGAACACTTTTTAAAATGATGATGATGATGATGATGATGATGATGATGATGATGATGATGATGGACAGATTATAACTCTTAACCAGTTTGTAACACCTTGACCATTTTTTTCTACAGGAAACTAAATTCTCGTTGAAAGTTAAATCGTGGTGCTATACGGTGAACCTGGCACCATCTGTGATTTTGTGGATGTCTGTGTTGTGATGTCACAAGTCGGAGCTTTAAGCAAAATCGGAGCAGGTTATTTGACGGTATTAACATTGAATTATTTATTTATTCCAATTCGGAAACCTACAGTTACTGGAAACAAACAAACAAACGGTTCTGAATAGAACCGCTCCAGGAAGCTAAGAACCCATAACCACTAACCGAACCTTGGAGGAACCTTTTATCTTAAACTCTCTGAAATAAAGATATCACACAGTTTTATTTATTGTAAAGGCTACATGTTTTTTTTTTTAAATACAGTAAACCTTGATAGAGAGATCTCTCCATGCTATGATTACACACCTAAAATAATTTCCAGGTGAAACCGGTTCCCCTGATGCTACGACACCGGCAGAGAGGAAAAGAACACTTCGGTACCTTTATTCTAACGTAACTGTGTTCTAAACCCGAGGTTTAAAGGTACCATATGCACAATCCCAGGTAACTCATACACAATAAAGAAACAAAACAAACCTGTGCATCTGATAGAACAACATCACGGACAAGCAGCACCGACATCGCGAAATACCATCAGGCTTACACAGCGACTCACGCAAAGATTTACGATTTTGCAAACAACATGACGAAGGCATGAAAGAAACGTGTTTATTTCCTTCCTTGGTGATTTGAGTAAAGATGAATATACACGAATCCGCTACTCAAATCAATACTGTAACTCTAATATATGGTCTGATGATATTTCTTTGTCGTAAACAGTCCAGGGTTCAAAAAAGGTTCCATTAAAGAACCTCTGACAAGCATTTCGGTCCATGATTAAGTTTTGATTGCATTCACGACAAAACAATGCGAACATGCCTGCTGGGGAAATGTTTTGACTGTCTGTTATTTTTTTTTTTTAATAAATAAATTCTGAAAGAACCATTTATGGTTCTCTAAAGAACCAGTGCATGCTTGTTGACCAACTCATTATTTATTGTCACCAAAACAGTCGGGAAGATATTTTTCGGTTCTTTGCGGCACGAAAAGAAACAAATGAATAAAACTTGGCGCGTTCTGGTATGACACGAACGGGAATGAAAGAAAAAAGAAAGAGAAGAAGTAAGGGAACATTTCCGCCAAATATATCTCTGACGTCATGTAATTTCCGACTTTGCAGGATTTCTCCGATTTGGACTTGTGACGTCATGGGACAAACAAACAGCAACAAACGAACAAAAAAAAAGAAAGAAAGCAAAATTAAGACTAAGGAATGAAATAAAAGCCAATTAAAGGCAGGGAAGAGAGTCAGGGTTTGTTAGCACGCGTGCGAGCGTGTGTGTATTTTCATGATTATGACGTCACAAGTGATAATCAGTGCGGTAGTTTTATTCAGCGTTTTTTTTTTTTTTTAAATCTGAAATAGAATGACACACAGCTTCTTGGGTAAACTTTGGACTGAAATGATGATGATGATGATGATGATGATTTGAGGAAACTGTCGCGCGTGGATCAGTCGTACCACGAACCGCGCGCGACCAGACTCCACAACAAAGAGTAACTAACACACACACACCGGTTTATAAAGTGCCAGACTGCCGAGCTCGTGTAAGCCTTTTTTTTTTCTTTTAAACAAACTCCTCCTTTTTTTTTTCCTCGTGCATTTAAACTAGTGATTATAGAATCAATACACACACACACACACACACACTGGAGATGAGGAATACATTATGCGGGAAGGTAACAGGGCCACGGGGCAGCAGCTCCTATTGTTCCGCGTGCCAAATCTTTTTTAGCGGCTCAGAGATGCACTTTGTGTGCGCGCGCGCCTCCGTTGTGCCCCGCATCTGTTCCGGTGAACCGCGCACCGAGCCGCGTGCTCCTTTTTTTTTATTTTATTTCCCCCTATTCTTTTCATTCAGAAAGGTCGGAAACCTTTTTCTTCTTCACGTGACTTTATACGTGTTTGCACGTGCACAGCAAGCAAGTCGCCTACGGTTGTAAAAAACAACAACAACAATAAAAAAAAAAAAGCCGCACGCGACCACTGCGCTGTAAACAATGGCGCGCACAATAACGCGAGCGCGCGACTTTTATTAAATATTCGATTATGAGCTAATGTTGACTTACTGAGGCTTTAATCACAGCCTGGGTGGAGGTGTGTGTGTGTGGTTCTGCGAGGTGTTTGAGATCTAGAATAGATGTCCATCTTTTAACATTTTCCCCCAGATATCTATAATTTTAAATTAATTAGTTAATTAATTAATTAATTAGTTAATTAATTAAAGCATGAAAATGCGCGCGACAGGATGCAAAATTATACCCCAGCACTTCCATGCTTAATTAATTAATTTATTTATTTATTTATTTATACCTGTGCGCATTTTAAATTTTTTTATTTAATTTTTGTTTTGTTTTATTTTATTGCGATGCAATGTATCATTCGGCGCGCGCGCCCACACCGTGCCCGTGCTTTGTTCGAGATCCCTGAAACCGAACCCGAAGCATCATCCCCGAGTCATGAACCGACCTTCATTCATCCCTGATTTACTCACTCTTTCCCTTTCTTTAAGTCGCCAGTTAAACTCGACCGGCGCGCAGGATGTCTCTGCATAAATAACCAGTTGATTGACATTAAGTCCTAAATTGGATAAACTACGGTGCTCTACTGCGGAGGATTTGGCCTTTTGTCCGCGCGCCTTTTCCAAGCCCTTAATCCTCCCTTTTAACGGAGAGGCGCGCGCATTCACGCGATTCATTCCGACCTCTCAATAGCACAAAAAAAAAGAAGAAGAAAAAAAAAAACATACACCGAAAATTAGACTTCATTCTGTGGCAGCAGTTTCTCTTTCTCTCTCCAAAGAGGTGAGAGAGAGAGAGAGAGAGAGAGAGAGAGAGAGAGTCTGCTGACTTCATTTCCATCAGTCGGGACTTTAAAATTAACACAAGCGGAAAAATCCAGATGTTTATTATATTTAATTATAGCGGGTGGAAATAATATAATAACATTATTTATTTATTTATTTATTTATTTTTCACTGTACGTGTGTAAATGTGAAAAATTATTCGTGTTTTTCATTTATGGAGCTAATTTTAGAAACAAATTAACGCGACACTTTTGTTGCGTGTTGATATCACACCGACTCATTCATTCTCAGAGAGAGAGAGAGAGAGGGGTAAATCCTAAGTAATATTTATTTATTTGTTTATTTATTTTTATAGTGTTGATATCTCTATGTCATATTGTAAATTCTTTTTTTTTATTTTTAAAAAATATTTTAATATAAATTAAATAAAATAATTAATTTATTGATTGATTGAATTTATTTATTTATTTATTTATTTATTTGTTTGTGCTGCGCAGTCAAATTCCAGCATCGTGCTGATTTCCCGGTTTGCTTGATATTAATATGCAGCTAGTTTGGGTAAAACTCGTAAAATGTGATCAAGGTCAAGGTCATGTACCGCCTGTGTGTATGTGTGTGCTTGGACAGTATGAGTTTTTTTTGTTTTGTTTTTTTGCGGGGGAGGGAGGAGGTTTGATAGGTGCACGTGCTGGTACCTGTAGATCATCAGCCCCCGGCGGCGGAAGCCCCAGACCGGCCCCCGGAAGCAGCCTTTGCTCTGGGTGCACCCCGTACTGCGAGCCGTGGCTCACGAGCGACAGGTCGTGGCGTCGGTAGGCGTCCAGGCAGCCCAGCTCGCGCCGCTGCTCGTCCAGGCACGACGACTTGAGCGCGCGCGCGCCGTGCAGGTTGATGAAGTCGGTGGGCTCGCCGTGGTGGTGCAGCTGCTGGTAATACTGCTGCGAGTAGTAGGCGTCGGCGTTCACGGCCGCGTGGTGCCCGTGCTGGAAGTCGTAGTGGAAAGACTGGTGGTGCAAGGGCGTGTACTGGTGGTTGGCGGGGAAGTACGGCGACGCGAACTCGGTCCCGGTGGCTGGGTACGTGAGCGGAGACGACGACGAGTAAGCCACCGACGAGTTGGCCACGGACTCCAGGCAGCCGAGCTGCATCAAACGGTAGCTGTTTGATCCGTCGTGACGTATCTGTGCAGAAACGGAGAGAGAGAGAGAGAGAGAGAGGGTAAAAAAAAATTAAATAAATAAATATATGACGGATGTCATTTAACGAGCGCTCGCAGCGACACCGAGCTACAAGTCGCGCGCGCTGCTCCGTTCAACGGAAACCATGTTTTTTTTTTTAAGAAAAGCTTGGCCTTGACAAACACACACACATGTACACAACTCTCTCTCTCTCTCTCTCTCTCTCTCTCTCTCTCACACACACACACACACACACACACGAGCCTCAAAGCCTCTTTTTTCGAGAAGTACCTGACGGCGGTGTCACTCTCCTCCGCGCCTGGGAGGGAGCGCGGGAAAATCCAGCGCACGGGTGTTAAAAAAAAAAAACGATCACCGATTTCCCCTCCTTATCTATCTATCTATCTATCTATCTATCTATCTATCTATCTATCTATCTATCTATCTATCTATCTATCTATC
>JAPEKM010000012.1:3651880-3663497 GCA_027575975.1 Cathorops multiradiatus
AGCACCCGGAGGAAACCCACGCGGACACGGGGAGAACATGCAAACTCCGCACAGAAAGGCCCTCGCCGGCCACGGGGATCGAACTCAGGACCTTCGTGCTGTGAGGCGACAGCGCTAACCACTACACCACCGTGCCGCCCTGCGTATTTGTATGTTTGACAATATTTTATAAGCATCTATTCCAGTTAAACATCAATAAAATTTAGTAATTCTATCTGATCCAATAATGGCAATCGTTTGCAAAAGTTACATAAAATGCCATGAAAACTTGTCAAAATATTGTTTTGGCTGGGAACGACCCCGGAAGTGGAGGACTAATCACAGCACCACCTGCTGAATACAGCTAAAATGTTGGGAAAGCGGAATCAAGCCATTTGGAGAGATTTTTAACTGAAATGTAAAAACTGGCTGGAAAATTTCTGAGAACTTGGTGACCTGCTGGAATTAATGAAGATGGAGACCAACATAAAGCTTTCCAGGAATTTTCAGGATCATCTCCATGTCTTCATGTCTGTTCTTTTTTATGTCTTTCGGGCATCGCCTCTCCAGAATACAAATCACAACAACAAACTTTACACAATCCGAGATGTTTTAAGATCCACATGAATAAAAAGATGTCTGTCCTCCTTGGTAATGGGTTCTAGAAACTGTAGTTACCTGCTATGGCCACTATGGGGCAGTGAAAAATATCAAAGGGTCACTGTGCCAAATATGGCTTTGTGTAGAGTGGAGGCTTGGTGTAATTTGGGAACTTGGGATCAGACACACACACAGTTTGTGTATGTGTAACTATTTATAACCTCCCACTGAGTTTTAGTTAATGATCTACTGTTAAAGGGAAAGTGTGTGAGTGGGAGAGAGGGATCAGAAAATAACGTAGCTCATGACATGAATCCAATGCCACTACTGTGTGGAATGTAACAAATGGAGGAACACAAACTAATCAGCCTTAAACAGATATGTGAGTCAGAGCAGTGAGGATTATTTTGGGGTGGCAGCTGCCACCCTATTTAACCACTGAGGCCACACCTATTCATCCTATTCATAAACACTTTCCTCTAACTCAAAATGTCAAGCTAAGAAACTGTATTATACTTTGTTTTGAGATCATGTGAACACTGGTCATGTGAGAGGATTTGTGTAATTGGTCACATGACCCCAGATCTGCTTTAGATTTCTATTAAAGTAAGAGAGCTAGATGTTGAAATAAAGATGCTGCCTTATTTCATGTCTATATAACTTACTAAGATTCTATTCTTAAGATATTTTAATCAAATTTTCCAGACAGTTTTATATTATTCTCAGAGAAATTGGAAATATGACTATATGTCGACCCTTGTAGAGAATAAGAAATTTTTGAAAAATGGTCCTTTTTTGTGTTAAATATAGTTACTTTAATGTATTATGCAAAAAAAAAAAGTATATGAGGCAAAATCTAAGGCAAGGCACTACAGGTCAATGTCATTGAGGAGGGTTTTTTTCCCCCCCAGAAATCAACTGTTATTCATGCAAACAAGGCCTTGTCTAATTAATTATCCATATATTTACATACTTTAAAAAAATAAAATCTTTGCAATATTTCACAGAATAGATTCTCTTTCATCAAGAAATACATGTTTTGTTTTGAATCAGTCGTTTTGATGTGATTTTTTTCAGGATAAAATATTTCATAAATCCAAGAATCAGTGAGGGGAAATGAGGCCAGACCGACGGACAGTGACTGGTAATTTTCGCGTTTGTCCATCTGTATTTCAAAAGTATCAGAGCGGATGGCTCATGAAAAAATTTTAAAGATATGGGTCTAATCTACTTCTAATTTTCTTCCAAAGGTTACACTGGGCGACTACATTGTCGTAACATGGACTGTAATACGGGGGCCCATGTGGACCCGAATTTAAAAAAAATTATAACTTGGTCATAGATTGTCCTAGCCCCACCAAAATTTACAGGCATCTCCCTCTCCCTGAGCCCTTTCAAACGACCATAGGGAGAGGGAGCTGTTACGACCCTGCCTCGGCCTGTTATTCACCTCTGAAACCCCAGCACAAACGCTGCTCACCGAAAACTTTAATATGAGCCCTGGCTCGAGCCAGCCTTTAACAATTCATAACTCAGCCACCGATGGTCCGAGCCCTGCCAAAGTTTACAGGCACATCCCTCTCCCCAAGTGACACACTAAATAAGACAATAATAACACACTCGATATTCAGTGTTGTTTTTATTGCACGATGCAGTTGAACTCGTGTTTTAGGGTTGACAGTATCTGATTGATCGTCAGTTGATTAAGAGTTCAGTTTACATTAAACTTTGCAGTACAGTATTATGTTAAGTGCCAAACTACTAATCAGTGATTATGTTAATATTGTTATTATGTAAGGAAGTAAACCGTGGAAGAAGAGCTGGCATTCCTAAGACAGCCCATCATTGTACACAGCTTCATCCTGGCAACTCCTGTGATGTCACTGGAAGCATGTGTACTGGCTTCTGCCTTTCCTATGGACACTTTCAGTGACATGGAGAGGGGAGACCTGTTGCATGGGTAACAGCCTGTCTTCCATACTCATCTACCCCGGCCCTGCATACTGGAGAGGTCACTTCAGCTTTGCTACACAGCGTCAACAAAACACAGGAAGCAGCAGATACCGGTTATAAGTCTTCTGCTTGATTGGCATAGAGCTAGATGCCAGAGGCTGCTTCTGACGGTGAGGGGGTCACTGAGCAGCTACCACCTGCCTCAAGCTGGGCAGCCCCCAGCCAGTAAATTGCTGCCTCGCCACGGTCCGTTCATCTCACTGGGTGCATGGGGCTTAGGGTGAAAACCAACAAGTGGATCGACAACTGTGCAACAAGCCTACAAAGAAGAAAATCTTGGCCCTCAAACTGGACACCAGGTTTCTCTGACAACCTTCAAGATATCAGCGACATTTGCAAGACCGCAGTCACTGACCAAGAGCTGAGCAGACTGCAGATGGACATTATCGCCCTCCAAGAAAAAGAAAGAAAGCAAGCAAAAGAAAGAAAGCACAACTTTAGTCATCACACACTTGTGAAATTCCTCTCTGCATTTAACTCATCTGAAGCAATGAACACACATGCACACACATGTGAGCAATGAGCAGACACACATACTCAGAGCAGTGGGCAGCCATGTGAACAACGCCTGGGGAGCAGTTGGGAGTTAGGTGCCTCGCTCAAGGGCACCTCAGCCCAAGGCCGTCCCATATTAACCTACCCACATGTCTTTGGACTGTGGGGGAAACCAGAGCACGCAGAGGAAACTCATGCAGACACAGGGAGAACATGCAAACTCCACACAGAAAGGCCCCCACCAGCCACTGGACTCGAACCCAGAACCTTCTTGCTGTGAGGCGACCATGCAGGATGATGGTGTAGTGGTTAGCACGGTTGCCTCACAGCAAGAAGGTTCTGGGTTCAAACCCAGTGGCCAGCGAGGGCCTTTCTGTGTGGAGTTTGCATGTTCTTCCCATGTCTACGTGGGTTTCCTCCAGGTGCTCCGGTTTTCCCCACAATCCAAAGACATGCAGTTAGGTTGACGTGGGGCGGCCTTGGGCTAAGGTACCCGACCTCTGACTTCTCCCTGGGTGCTCTGATGTGGCTGCCCACTGCTCTGGGTGTGTGTGTGTGTGTTCATCACTGCTTCAGATGGGTTAAATGCAGAGGATTAATTTCACTGTGCTTGAAGTGTGCATGTGACAAATAAAGGTTTCTTCTTTGTTCTTCTTAACCACTGTGCTGCACCAGAATCCTGGACTCTGGATCTGTGAGAAAGACTTCACCTTCTTCTGGTAAGGGAAACCAACTGACAAGACCAGATAGCATGGAGTGAGGTTCGCTGTCAGAAACAGCCTGTTGGGTTCTATCATCCCACTCTTAGAAGGAACTGAGCGAATCTTGTCTCTCCAACTCAATATCCCAGCTGGACCCGCCAACCTAATCAGCGCTTACGCCCCAATGCTAAATTCACCTGCCAATGCCAAAGACAAATTCTACGATGAACTCAACACAGCCATAAGCCAGATCCTTGAGAAAGAGTTCCTGTTCATCCTTGGCGACTTCAATGCCAGAGTGGGCACCAACTACAACTCCTGGCCTATATGTCTCAGGATGTTCAACACCAGGAGGATGAACAAGAATGGACAGCGCCTGGGATTCTGACCACTCTTTGGTCTGTAGCAAGATCAAGCTGCACACAAAGAGACTGTGCCATACTAAAAAGGAGGGCAGACCTCGCATCAATGCCAGCAAGACCACCAACCAAGGACAGGTTGAGGAATTTGCCAGTGCTCTGGATAAATCCTTGCCAGGCCCACCATCAGCAAATGCCTGTGACAGATGGGAATATTTCAGAGACGCAGTGTATAACACCATTATGGACACCTTTGGCAGAAAGACCAGTAAATCAGCTGACTGGTTTGAAGCCTACGCTGAAGACCTGAGACCCGTCACTGAGGAAAAGAGGAATGCGCTGGCCATGTAAAAAGCCAGCCCTAGCAAGAGGAATCTGTAAGTCCTTCAGGCTGCCCACAGCAAAGTCCAGCAGACCACCAGGTGTTGTGGCAGTGACTACTGGCTACAGCTCTGCTCCAAGATCCAGGTTGCAACAGACACCAATAACATCAGGCGGATGTACAATGGCATCAAGCTGGCCCTGGGCCCAACTCAGAAGAAGACCACCCCCCTCAAGTCTACCACAGGCGAGATCATCCAGGACCGGACCAAACAGATGGAGCACTGGGTAGAGCACTACTCGAAGCTCTATGTCAGGGAGAACATGGTCTCCGAAGACACTCTCAACGCCATCGAGTGCCTGCCCATCCAGGATGAGCTGGACAGAAAACCAAAAGTCAAAGAGCTGAACAAAGCCCTGGACTCTCTCACCCCCAGCAAAGCACCTGCAAAAGATAGCATCCCCACTGAAGTCCTCAAATGCTGTAGAGAGAACGTCATTACCATGAGAGACGCTAACATCACCCTCTATAAAAACAAAGGCAACAGAAGTGACTGCAATAACTACCGCGGTATCTCTCTCCTCAGCATCATGGGGAAGCTGTTCATCCAAGCTGTACTGAAGAGACTCCAAGCCCTGGCAGAGAGAGTCTACCCCGAATCTCAGTGTGGCTTCCGCACAAACAGGTCCACCACCAATATGATCTTCTCCCTATGACAGCTGCAAGAGAAATGTAGAGAGCAGAGGCAGCCACTCTTCATCGCCTTCATTGACCTGACAAAGGCCTTCGATCTGGTCAGCAGGGATGGCCTCTTCAAAATTCTCCCCAAGATAGGATGCCCACCCAGACTGCTCAGCATCATCAAGTCCTTCCACGACAACATGAAGGGCACCATTGTCTTCAACGGCTCAACATCCGAGTCCTTCAGTATCCAGAGCAGGGTAAAATGGCTGCATCCTCGTGCCGACATTGTTTGGGATATTCTTTGCAGTCATGCTTAAGCACACCTTCGGAAACGCCAAAGAAGCTATCTATCTTCACACCAGATTAGACGGGAAGCTCTTTAACCTCACCAGAATAAGAGCCAAGTCCAAAGTCCAGCTGAAATGTCTTCGAGACTTCCTCTTTGCTGACGATGCTGACGTCACCACCTACTCAACCAACAATCTTCAGCAACTCATGACCCAGGTCAGCCAGGCCTGCCAAGACTTCAGCTTTAGAATCAGCCTGAAGAAGACACAGGTCATAGCACAAGATGCAGAATTATCACCGCACATCTGCATTTCAAACCATGAACTGGACATTGTCCACAACTTCATGTACCTAGGATCTACCATCTCTGACTCCCTCTCTCTCAACACTGAACTCAATAAGTGGATCGGCAAAGCCTCTACCACCATGCCAGACTGACAAAGAGAGTGTGGATGAACAGCAAGCTGACAGAGTACACCAAGGTTCACATCTACAGTCCTTGTGTTGTGAGCACCCTCCTGTATGGCAGTGAGTCTTGGACCATACAAGCCCAACAGGAATACAAGTTCAACGCCTTCAGCATGCGCCGTCTTCAACACATCCTTGACATCGAGTGGCAGGACAAAGTTCCCAACACCACTGTCCTGGAGAGAGCTGGAATTCCTAGCATGTACAGCCTGCTGAAACAGAGACGCATGCGCTGGCTCAGACACATTGTGCGTATGGGCGTTTGGCCGGATCCCAAAAGACCTCCTGTATGGTGAACTGGCACAGGGAAAATGGCCCATAGGCAGACTCCAGCTGCAATACAAAGACATTTGCAAAAGAGACTTGAAGGCCTTGAACATCAACACAAACATCTGGGAAACCTTAGCTTCAGAGTGAACAACCTGGAGACAAGCAATACACAAAGGACTCTCCAGCTTTGAAGAGACACTTGCTCAGCAGTCCGAAGCTCGGAGACAGAGACGGAAAGCCTCCGACCAGACTAACAGACCGATCTCAGTCTTCATCTGCCAACTGTGCTAGAAGGACTGCCATTCCTGCATCGGACTTATTAGTCACACTCGACACTGTTCCCGATCCTGATTGACAACCAGAATGCAGACCCATAGTATTCCGAGACTGAAGGGTACCGACATCCTATTAATATGTGCAATTTTTTTTATTAATAATAAGAATGACAGTCAGTCATATGCTTTGTAGGATGTAGATTTGTATTTTAATAGTTTTTAAAATAATTTTCTTCTATTTTCTAAATTCTAGTCCAGCAGATTTTAGTCTGAATGCCAAATTATATAACCATGTCGAGCTTTGAGTCATTTTAAGTAACTTTTTACAAAGTTACTTGGAATCTCAGACTCAAAATTTTAACTCCATTACGTGAGAATAGTTGTGTTGTTAATTACTAAATTTCTTGTAGACTTATTATAAACATTGTATAAAAATAGTCATTGTTGACAATGTTTCATGAGTGTTATTATAATATTGTAACAGATCCCTGATGTGGGTGGAGCACAGAAGCACAAAAGGTGGAAATTGATTTCACACACACTATTTTCCTTTGTTTTTCAGCTTTAATCGATTGCTACTCATACACAGTCAGACATGCCACACACACACACACACGTTCTGGTCAGGAGAGACTGATTCTCTGCTCTCCCCCTCCTTTTATGCTCCACCATCCCTGCAATAAACACACTAATTGACATCAGGTATAATGACTTAGCCACTCACCTTCCCCGGCCCCGCCCTCCATTCACAAACTGATGCTTGGCCACACTCCCACTGCCACATACCCCCATTGCTCAACTCAGGCTGGGGAACTGTCCGGACTCCCCCCCCCCCCCAAACGGGACAGGAAGTCCACCACTACCATCTGCGCCCCCGGCCTGTGGACCACATCAAACTTAAACAGCTGGAGGGTGAGATATCAACAGGTGATCCATGCATTGGCATCCTTCTTGTGGTGGAGCCACTGGAGAGGCATGTGGTCTGAACAGGAGGGTGAAAGGATGCCCCAGCAGGTAGTATTGGAGGGCAAGGACCGCCCACTTGATGGCCAGGCACTCCTTTTCAGTGGTGCTGTATTTGCTTTCACGCATTGAAAGCTTACGACTGATGTACAGCATGGGATACTCCTCGCCCTCCACCTTCTGGGACAGAACGGCCCCCAGCCCTCTGTCTGATGTGTCTGTCTGTAAAATAAAGGGGAGAGAGAAGTCAGGAGAGTGTAAAAGTGGCCCCCCACACCGTGCAGCTTTTACCCTAGTGAAAGCCTGTTGGCACTGCTCTGTCCACTGGACAGGATCTGGTGCTCTATTTTAGTGAAATCAGTCAGCAGGCTGGTGATGTCAGAATAATTAGGTATGAACCTACGATAGTAACCAGCCAGCCCCAGGAACTGTCTCATGCCTTTTTTGGTCTTGGGCCTTGGGCAGGCTGCAATCGTTGCAGTCTTGTTAATTTGGGGCTGCCCATGACCCAAGTGGAAACCCATATACCGTACTTCCACCTGCCCAATTGTACACTTTTCTGGGTTAGCTGTGAGACCTGCACACCTCAGTGACTCTAGGACAGCCCTAAGGTGTTTCTCTTAGGATAGCGGAGTCAAGGGGATCTGCCAATATCCCTTCGTTAGATCCAGTGTCAAATAAAAGCGAGCAGCACCTAAGCAATCAAGCAACTCATCAATGCAAGGCATTGGGTATACATCAAATTTAGACACTGCATTGATTTTTCTATAGTCCACACAGAACCGGACCAACCAGTCAGTCTTGGGAGCCAGGACCACTGGGCTGCTCCAGTCACTGTGGGACTCCTCGATTATGCCCATTTTGAGCATAGCCTTGAATTCATCCCAAACCACTGTTTTTGTGTGTGTTCAGATAAGCAGTAAAGGCAGCTATGCACCCCCCAGGGGTGTCTCAGTGTGGTGTTCTATGAGGTGGGTGCGGCCGGCAAGGGGTGAGAACATGTCGGAACATTCCTTTTGCAGTTTGGCCACCTCCGTAAGTTGGGCCAGTGAGAGGTGGTCTCCACAAGGGACCAAAGTGGTTTGAGATGTTACTTTTTTTTACCTCCAGCCCCAGCTCCACCTTCTCTGGGACTACCGACGCCAATGCCATGGGGACAACTTCATTCCAATGTTTTAACAGGTTGAGATGTTAAATTTGCAATGCCCCACCAGATCTGTTCACCTCACCTTATAGTCGACGTCCCCAACTCGCCATGACCTCGAAGGGCCCTTGCCACTTGGTGATTAATTTGGAGCTCAACATGGGCAATAATACAAGCACTTTGTTTCCTGGTGTTAACTCTCTAAGGCACAAGCCCCTGTCATACAGCCAGATTTGACGTTCTTGTGCCTGCCATAAATTCTCCTGGGTTAAGTGTGTGTGTGTGTGTGTGTGTGTGTGTGTGTGTGTGTGTGTGTGTGTGTGTGTGTGTGTGTGTGTGTGTGTGTGTGGAGTTTTGCACACAGATCGAGAACGTATTGAATTTCATTCTTGCTAGGCGAAGGTCCCTCCTCCCAATTTTCCCATAGCATATCCAAAATGCCATCAGTTTACACCCATATAATAACTCAAATGGTGAGAAACCTGTGGAGGCTTGCGGGACCTCTCATACTGCAAATAACAGGGGCTCGAGCCATTTATCCCAATTACGTGCATCCTCACTTACAAATTTCTGAATTATGTTTTTGAATGTTTGATTAAAACGCTCCACTAAGCTATCTGTTTGTGGGTGATAGACACTGGTGCGGATAGACTTAATCCCCAATAACCCATACAGTTCGCGCAGTGTGCATGACATAAATGTAGTACCTTGGTCTGTCAGGATTTCTTTCAGAATCTTGACCCAGGAGATAATACGGAAGAGTGCTTCCACAATACTGCATGCAGAAATATTGTGGAGAGGCACCGCTTCTGGATATCGCGTTGCATAGTCCACCAGAGCAAAAATAAAGCGATATCCCCATGCTGACCAATCTAATGGCCCGACAAGATCCATACCAATTCTCTCAAAAGGGGCCTTGATTAGAGGGAGAGGGCGCAATGGCGCTTTTAGCATGGTCACAGGATTTACTAATTGGCATTTGCGGCACGCAGCACACCACCGATGGACATCCCTGCAAATTCCTGGCCAATAGAACCGGGCCATTATTTGGGCTGATGTTTTATCCTGGCCCAAGTGTCCAGCCATGGAATTAAGATGAGCTGCATGGAATATGAGTTCCCTACGGCTCTTTGGGATCAACAACTGGGTTGTTTGTTCACCAGTTTGAGTGTCCTGCATCACTAGGTACAATCTATCCTTAATAATAGCAAAATATGGCCAAAAGAAGGCCGGTGTCACACTTGGCTGGAAAGTTTGACCATCGATTACTCTCACTTGACCAAACGCATGCCTCAGAGTCTTGTCTCGTGACTGCTCTAACAGGAAATCTTCAAGAGAGGGAGGAGAGGCAAGTTGCTCCACACTCCTCATATCACCCTGATGCGGTGCTGACATAGACAGCTCTGTGACAGCTTCCCAAGTCAATGCCACACTGCGATCTTCCCATGACGTACTTATACAGTATCCACCTCTCATTATGTGTTCCATCAATTCTTTAATGGGCGTCACTCACCTGAGGAGGAGACAACACAGACACAGAAGAGGGAGATGGGAGGACACCATGGGTGCAACAGGCCAGCTGTGGAGGAGCCGGCCGCCACCTCCATGGTAGGGGAATGGGGTGGGGAAGGGAAAGAGAGAGGGGGAAAAAGGAGAGAGAGAGAGAGAGAGAGAGAGAGAGAGAGAGAAGAAGCGAGGAGAGGTGCCTCATCTGCCTGCCATTGGAACCACCTCCAGATGGTCCTCCGTCAACCCGATGGCTCGTTCTAGCAATGTCGGGCAATGATGCTGGACCCATTCCGCCGTTCCTTCCGGAAGTCAAGAGATGAACTGTTCCAGTGCCACCAGGTCGATGATCCCATCGGCATCTTCCACCCTCAGCCACCGCCGGCAGGTGTCCCAGAGTTGCTGGCCGAATGTGAATGGCTGGCTGACCTCCTCCAATGCCAGCATCCGGAAGCGCTGGTGATGTTGTTCCAGGGAGTGGCCAACACGCTCCAGGATGGCTTTCTTCAAGTCAGTGTACATAAGTTGGCTGTCAGCAGGGAGCTGCTGAACAGCGAGTTGTGCCTCGCCAGTCAAAACCAAGAGGAGGCGCGCCACATGCTGCTCGAGTGGCCACCCCCACGTTTTGGCCACTTGTTCAAAGAGGGCAAGGAACACTTCCGGATCGTCCTGTGGGCCAATCTTCATGAGGGTGCCTGCTGTGGTGATGGTCGAAGCCCCTGCTGATGCGAGCAGATGCCGGAACGCCTGGTGATCTTCCTGCTGGACCAGCATCAAGGCTTCAAAGCACTGCTCTTACTCCTTCTGGAGGGCGATCAGCACTTGATGCTGGTTCTGCTGGGCGGTAGCGAGGGCATGGATGAGCTCTTGGAATGGGGAGGACTCCTTGTGGTGGTTCCCTTCTGTACTCCTGGCACCACTGTAACAGATCCCTGATGTGGGTGGAGCACAGAAGCTCAGCAGGCGAGAGTTGATTTCACACACTCTATTTTCCTTGTTTTTCTTTGCTTTTCAGCTTTAATCAATTGCTGCTCTCTCTCTCACACACACACACACACACACACACACGCGTGTTCTGGTTGGGAGAGACCTCTTCTCTGCTCTCCCCCTCCTTTTAGACTCCACCATCCCTGCAACAAACACACACACACATTAATTGACATCAGGCGTAATGACTTAGCCACTCAAATTCCCTGGCCCCACCCTCTCGTCACAAACTGATGCTTGGCCACGCCCTCACTGCCACAAGAGTACCAGTAACTTGTAACCCACTGGAACATCCTTGGGCCCCCCCATACTTTTTTCTAGACATGGAACTGACCTGTGTGTGCTACTGTTCTCTTGGGTAGAACTTTAAGCATGTTTTTCTTGAATCTTCTGACACTTTGTTGTAAATTAGATTCAATTTGTAGTGTAATTAGCAACAAATGTCTAGTGTAATTTGGCCTTTGAAGATCACAAAAATGTCACCTCGTCTCATTATCTCTAGCCGCTTTATCCTGCTCTACAGGGTCGCAGGCAAGCTGGAGCCTATCCCAGCTGACTACGGG
>JAPEKM010000012.1:9452373-9463621 GCA_027575975.1 Cathorops multiradiatus
TTAAAGTCATTAATGTCAGTTAATTCTTTTAAGGCCTTTGGAAGTTGATTCCACAGTCTCGGTGCACATGAAGCGAATGTACACTTTCCATAAGTATCAGTTCTGTAACGTGGCGTAGAAAGAACGGTGATGTTATTCCTGTTAGAACGTAATGTCTGCAGTGGCTTTACTAATAAAGTAAAAGTGTTTTGAGTCACCTCTCTGCTTGGTAGTCACTAATAGATAAGGCATTGAAAATAAGTACAACATTCAACCATAAATATTGGTTTAATAAAACATAAGATTACCAAGATATCAGCTAGACAGGATCAGGTCCAGGTCCGGACCTGAACCTGAATGTGTGGACCTGAACGAGCCGAACCGGTATCCAGCCCTAGTGGACACCCATACCCAATCACCAGGAGAGTACTCTGGGTTGTTGCTCCAGTGCTTATCAGCATATTCCTTGTACTTGGCATTAACTGATGTGATGCATTGGTGAACTTCCTCCCAAATTGACTGGCTATGGATAAACCACTCTTCCATGGCCTGTACCCGTACTAGAGAGTCATCCCAAGGAAACAGGGGAGGTTGGTAGCCAAGCATATACTGGAAGGGTGCAAGTTGTGTGGCTGAGTGCTTGAGAGAGTTTTGCATGTATTCGGCCCATGGGATGAATCGGGCCCAGTCCCCTTGGTTTCGCACGCAGAAGATTCTGAGGAAACATCCTATTTCTTGGTTGGCTCTCTCTACTTGGCCATTTGACTGGGAATGATATCCCAAAGCGAGGCTCACCAAGACCCCTAGCCAGTCCATGAAACTGGCCACAGATGAGAGACGAATCGAGGGCCACAGTCACTATGTCTTCTGGGATACCAAACTATCAGAACACATGCTGGAACAATAATTCAGTAGTCTGAAATGTTGTGGATAGGCCAGATAACAGGATGAGCTTCAGCGCCTTGGAGAAGCTGTCAATGATGATCAAAACTGTGGAGTTGCCTTGGGATGGCAGCAGGCACAGAAAGAGGGCATAGTTTGCCAGCTAGAGGAGTTTGAGGGATCTTGGCTTGAGCACACTCAAATGCATGAAGAGATGAAACGAATGATCTCAGTCAGCATGTTCTCCCACCACTACTTGTTTTGCAGCAGTTGGTGGGTGTGATGGCTGCTGGGATGACCAGTGGCAGGAGAAGTGCATGCCCATGTGATGAGTCTGCTCCTGAGATAATTAGGGATGTACAGGTTATCTGGTGGGCAGTTGACTGGAGGATTCTGTAGTTGTGAGTCCCTTATCTCCTTGTTGAGGTCCCAAATGATCACCTGGATGAAGCATTTCGGTGTCAGGATGGGATGAGGTTCCTGGTCATAAAGAGACAGGCAGAAGATACATGACAGAGCATCAGCCTTGGTGTTTTTAGTGCCAGGATATCATGAAGTTAAAATAAGTGATGAACAGTGCCCATCATGCTTGGTGTGGGTTCAGTCTCTTTGCTTTCTTGAGATACTCAAGGTTTTTATGATCAGTGAAAATGACAAAGGAGTGTGTGGCCCCCTCCAACCAGTACCTCCATTCCTCTAAAGCAAGCTTGATGGCCAGTAGCTCTCAGTTCCCAACGCCATAGTTTCTCTTTCCTGGAGTGAGCTTTTTGGAGAATGCTACCAGGTGGAGCTTGGGCCTTTCGCCGAAGTGCTGGGAGAGAAGCCCTCCTACACCAATCTTGGGAGGTGGCCACTTTGTGAAAGTACGGGTCAGGTCTGGACGCTGAAGGATAGGGGCTGTGGTGAAAGCTGTTTTGAGCCTGTCGAAGGCCTCTTCAGCTGTGGGGTTCCAGTGGAAGCATTTGGGCCCCTTCTTCAGGAGGGAGGTCAAGGTTGCCATGAGGGTGCTGAACCCTCTAATGAAACTACGATAAAAGTTTGCAAAGCCTAGGAAACATTGGCGCTCCTTCACCGAGGTGGGTATGGGCCAGGATGTTACTGCAGTTACCTTGGAGGGGTCCATGCTGACCCCCTCAACACTGATGTACCTCAGGAAGGAGATCTTACGCATGTGAAATTCATGCTTCTCAGCCTTGACATAGAGATGGTTCTTAGACAGGTGCTTGAGTACTGATCGAACATGGTTACGATAACTCTCTTTGTCAGGGGAGTAGATCAGGATGTCATTGATGCAAGCTATGACATACCTCACCAACATGTCTTGCAGCACATTGTTAATGAAGCACTGGAACACACTTGGCACTGAAGAGAAGCCATAAGGCATGACCCGGTACTCAAAATGACTGGTGCTGGTAGTGAAGACGGTCCTCCACTCATCGCCCTCATGGATGTGGACCAGGTTGTAGGCAGTATGTAGGTCAAGCTTGGAGAATATTGTGGCACTGCGGAGCTGCTCCAATGCAGAGGGCACAAGTGGAAGTGGATACCGGTATTTCACAGATATCCGATTGAGTCCTTGAAAGTCTATACACTACCCGTCTTCTCCACAAAAAAAGAATCTTGCTGATGCTGGTGAAGTGGACGGGCGTATGTAGTCCTGCTTGAGGGCCTCCTGTATGTACTCTTTCATAGCTGCTTGTTCATTCTGGGACAAAAGGTAAATGCAGCTGCATGGGGGAGAAGTACCAGGCATGAGGTCGACGGCACAATCGTGTGAACGATGTGGGGGTAGGCTGCATGCTTTGCCCTTGCTGAAGACCTCCACTAGGTCCAGGTAGCACGTGGGGATCCCTTCCAGGGACTCAGGGTGAGGACTCTCTATGGAGGAAAGATTTAACTGAGGATGTCTGAGGCAGTTCTGGAAACATGTTGGGGATCACTGGAGAATCTCCTTGTTTTGCCAGGAGATGAGTGGGTCATGGAGCTGTAGCCACGGACAGCCCAGGATGATGTCGTGATGCTTAGTAGCTGTGACAAGGACTGAGATTTGTTCAGAGTGAAGAGCTCCCACCTGAATATGCATGGGAGTGGTGTGGGAGGTGATGAGGAGTGAGATTTGTTCAGAGTGAAGAGCTCCCACTTGAATATGCACGGGAGTGGCACAGAGGTGACAAGGTCCTCCCCTATGGGGCCTCCATCGATGGATTGGATGCTGAGTGGGCTCTGCATTGAGTTTGTGGACAAATTGAACCTTTGGACAACTGAACTGGCGATGAAGTTTCCTTCTGCTCCTGAGCCAATAAACGCAGACAGCATGTGGGTAGAGGAAGACAGTTTTCAGTAACACTGGAAGCTTGAAAGATCGAGCTTTTAGTGATCTCCTGGGACTCGCCAAATCAGCAATCAGTCTCCTTGGAGCTGGTGCGTGGCGGCCGGACTGGACGATAGGGTATCTGGAGCTCCCGCGGTACAAGCACAAGCCTTCCTTTCTCTGATCTCGTCTGAAGCATTTCAGGCAAGCACAAGAAATTTCCATGGGAGAGGGACAGAGGTCATGGCAGGTTTGGCTTCCTCCCGGAGGGATGGGCGGCTGGATAGCAGATGGTCTAGCTGAATGGCGAGATCGAGGAGAGTGTCCAGAGTGAGATGTTCATCGCAGCATGCTAGTTCACTCAGTAGTGAAGGGTGAAGTCCTTGGTGAAACTCTGCCTTTAACGCTGGCTTATTCCATCCGCTGGCGGCTGCAAGAGTCCGGAAATCTAGGGCATAATCAGCAACTCTCTTTGAACCTGGGGTGATGTTGAGTAGGCTGTTGCTGACTTCAATTCCCTCCAGTTCATGATCAAACACATGCTTGAATAACTCCAGAAAGCTGTCGTAAGAGGTGGTGTGTTTGCCTCCGCTCCTCCACACCGCGCTGGCCCATTGTAGCGCTTTGCCGATTAAAAGCGAAAGAAATCAGGCGATCTTGCATGCATTTGAGATGTGTGGGAATGAGGAGAAATACATGGAGCACTGAAGCAGAAATCCCTTGCAGCTGAGCACATCCCCAGTGTACTTCTTGGGGTGTGGAAGTGGGAGCTCCGGACTTGGAGGAGCTTTTGGGTGCATTAGGAGCACCTGCAACATCATAGCGAGCTGAGCCATCTTGGTGTTGAGATCGGCGAGCATCTGCTGATGTTCTAAGAGGTGCCCTTGAGCGATCAAAGCAGCCTGCCATGCTTCCTCTGCTGCATCCATATCCGATGAAGTATCCTGTCAGGTTGCAGGCACTTATGGATGCATGTGCAGGGGAGAGCAGGGAATGCAGACTGGCAAACAAATCCAAAACACTAGACGAAATCGAAGTCAAAGGACAAGCAGGGGTCGATCAATCGGCAGACAGAATAATCAGGGCTAGACTAAAGAGTAACGAGAAGACAATAACAAGGGTTGAGAACATGATAAGGTGCAAGGCTTGGTATAACAGGTAGGACACTGAATGATACTTCGCATCAAGTGAGTGTGGGAGAGGTGTTTATATAGCGTGGGCTGATTAACGAGGAAATGAGTGACAGGTGTAATTCATAGAAGGGCGATAGAGGGTGCTGTGGTTCAGATCAGCCATGTTTGTAGTCTGACTGGAAATGGCGCCCTCTATTGCATTAGAGAGCATGTATAATGTACTGTTCTCATCTAGCATGAAACAGCAAGTTAAACTCGTTTCCTCATTATCTTCTCCAAGAAACAGGCAGAGTGTTGTATTTGGACAATTTAATGAAAAGGTAAAACTGCAATAAATTCAAATTACACAAGTAAATACAAAAAGTTACAAAATATATCTAACATCTCTTTCTTACAAGTTCATTAATAAACTTACTGGGTTTGCCGCACAGAAGACACCAGGATTAGATGTATAGGCTGAACATGAACTTCCATCTGCTGTGTCATTATATGGGTCTACTTTACTATTTAAACCAAAATGGCTGCCTTAACAGGAACTAGAGGTCACAGGTCAAAACAAAAAAATTCAACTTAAGAGTCCTGTTTTTCAAAATACATTTTCCCTTCCCCTTACATTACACTCCCCGCCTGGCACCTTTAGAGTGCCACATCTCTACCTAAACCACCTCTGACTCCAGGAGTAAGATTACTTCAGAGATGGGTTTCAGGTAAATTTTGGGGGGCTGGTGGGACACATCTATCACGTCAACCTTCCTCACTAGTCCATTGGCGCTTGGGATGGCCTTCCTAACTCTTCCCTTTGTCCACTCATTTCTTCTGGCTTGTTTGTCATTCAACAACACTGTCTCCTTCCTTGAGGTTCGGCTTCTTGGCGTGCCACTTCTGTCTGACCTGAAGCATGCTCAAGTACTCTTGCCTCCACCTGGCCCAGAACGTCTCTGCCAAAGCCTGAACTCTCTTCCATGGATGTTTCAGGACGTCAGCCTCTGCAAAGTTTCCTGGCGGAGCAGGTGGTATGCCAATCTTCTGCGTAAGCAGTATAGCTGGGATAAGTATCAGAGGTGCCTCAGGATCTGAAGAAACTGGAACAAGTGGCCTAGAGTTGATAACATCTGAGTCTGGATCAGTCAGTTCAAAGTGAGCATCCGATGTTGAATTCTCCAGGTTCAGCAAAAACTTTGGTCCAGTCAGCCAACTGGAACTTTGCAGCTGGTTAGCTGACAAACACCTTGTGGCATGGTTGGCTGGATTGTTTTCGGTGGACACATACCTCCACTGACTCGGGTGACTTGATGGACTGATTCTTTGTACGCGGTTATTCACAAACAGAATTGCCGAGATGTATTATTTATGTAGCCCAACACCACCTTACTGTCTGTGAAGAATGTTATCCTATCCAGTTCTTGACCAATGTCCTCTCTGACTTTATTTATGATCTCTATGACCAACACTGCTGCACAGAGCTCTAATCTAGGTATGGAGAGGTCTGCTAGAGGTGCGAGTTTTGCCTTGCCAAAGACAAAGATAACATATTTGAGACCTTCTTCAGATTCCACCTTAAGGTAAGCTACTGCTGCAATGGCCTTTACTGAGGCATCTGAAAATATGCACAGTTCTGTGGCCTTGGCCCTTGTTAATAGAAACGAGGCATAGGTATGTGGGATGGTCAACTCGTTCAGCTCTTGCAGAGAATTCTGCCATCTTATTAGCTTCTCATTAGACAGGGGTGTATCCCAGTCTATACTTTGGGACACTAGTACTCACTGAAGGAGTCTGCATTGGACCGTCACTGGCACCAGAAAGCCCAATGGATCAAACAGGCTGTTTATCATTGACAAAACACCTCTGTGCGTGAAGGGTTTCTGGGATTCATGAATGTTGAAGGTGAATTTATCCTCCATCATGTTCCAGGCCACACCTGAACTATGCTGAACAGGTAAGTCATCAACTGCTAGATCCATGGTTTCAATGCCCTTGGCATGGTCCTTTTTAGGGAAAGCATCCATGACTTGTGCCCTGTTAGAGGCAATCTTGTGAAGCTTTATGATGTAATGTTCCAGCAACTCCTGGGCTCTCTTCAAGACATCAATTGCTTCGACCTCAGTTGGGAAGGACCCGAGGGCATCATCCACGTAAAAGTCTGTCTTCATGAACTGACACACGTCTTTGCCAAAGTCCTCCTCACCTTCCTGAGCAGATCGTCTTAACCCATACGTTGCTACTGCCAGGGATGAACTATTTCCAAATACATGGACTCTCGTGATAACCCACCACTTCATTTTCAGGGTTGTTGTCCTTGAACCACAGAAAACATAAGACATCTCGGTGTTCTTCCTGAACTAGAAAACAGTAGAACATCTGCTTGATGTCTGCAATGATGGCAGCAGGGTCTCTCCTGAACCTCATAAGCACTCCCAAGAGTCCATTGTTGAGGTTTCTTCAAGGGCCAAAGACTTCATTCAATGACACTCCTTCAAAGCGGGCACTTGAGTCGAATACTACCCGAATTTTCCCAGGTTTCCGAAGGTGGTATACCCCAAACATGGGAAAGTACCACACTTACTTTCCCTCCTCTAGTGATGGCACTCTTTCAGCGTGGTTGTTTGCCAGGATCTCGTGCATGAACTCCATGAAATCCTCTTTCATGCAAGGTCTCTTCAGGAACGAACGCTGCAGAGACTTGAAGCGGTCATGCACATACTGCCTGTTGTTGGGCAGGCACCTTCTTGGATTCTGAAACGGCAATGGTGCCATCCAGCTGCCACATTCATCTCTGACGAACCCCTTATCCATTATCTGTAGGAAAGACAAGTCATCAACTGAAGGTGCTAGTTGATTGTCTCTCTCAGACCTTTGAAAGACTGCTTTACCTAGATAGTCATCTTGCTGCACTGGAGCACATGACCAAGATAGCTGTCCTGATTGCAATGCCGACTAAAGTCTTCTTTGATCTTAACAACTTTGTCACAGGGTTGCATGTAGCTGGGAAGTCCATTTTCCATAAAATATGTTTTTGAATGTGTTCACTGTCTTTGGCTCCACTGAGACATACATTGCCAACAATGACCCACCCAAGGTCATGCTTCTGGGCCCCATTGTACTGCTGATGTACTTTGTGAGCCTGGAGTTTGTCTCGGCCCAAGAGAAGCCAGATGTCTACGGAGTTATCCAGAGCCGGTATTTCTTTAGCCATGGCTTGCATGCAACTACGATGAAATGCTGCCTCTGGAGTGGGGATTTCTTCTCTTGAGTTTGGCACATTATTGCACTCTATCAGAGTTGGTAGAGGAATGCTAAGTTCACCCGTGAGTGGGTCAATGACAGCCACGGGCTCTTCTTCTAGACATGTTAACAGCTCCTGCACATGTTCTTAAGATGTATGGCACTGATGGTCCTTGTATGTGGAAAAACTCAAAGAACTCTGTCTTGGCTAATGATACGTTGCTTTGATCATCTAAGATCATGTACATCCTCTTGTTCTCTGAACGACAGCCTTGAGGGTATACATTAACCAGGCATATCTTAGAGCATGACTTTCCACTGAAACCCTTGCCACACACCTGTGTACATGCAGTTGTCATGGATGTGCTTAACCCATTTTCAGGTATTTTTTCTGGCACCCCGCCACAATCTTTGGTGGGGTTCTGCATCTTTGCTGACTCCTTTTTTGCTGGTCCAGGATGGAGAGCGGCTATGTGTCTCTCACTGTCGCACTCTGCACATTTCATTTGAGCTTCACAATTTTTAGCCAGGTGGAAGACTGAAGCACAACAGCAGAAACATATGCCTTTCTCTTTAAGCAGTTTCTTCCTGTCTTCAAATAGCATTGCCCTGAAACTCTTACATTTCTTAAGCAGATGAGGTTTTTTATGGATTGGATATGTGTTTGGATCCTCACTTTGCTTCTTCGCATTATCACTGGATTCTGTACACACACTGGTTTTATGCACAGTAACTTAGTTTCTTAGATTTCCATTCTTTTCCTTTTTTGAGGTAGATGCTATATAACAGAATGCATTGAAACTTGGATCATTCCTTGCTTTAGTCTCTCTTCTCACAAACTGAGAAAAGACTGAGAATGGTGGAAAAGGCACCTTGTTGTCTTCCTTGTATTTGGACACAAACATCATCCATTTTTTCTTGTAGATGGAATGGTAACTTCTTTGCGATGGGACCAACTCCTCGTGCTGTATCCAGATAAGTTAATCCACTTAGATAATCATCATCTTTTGCAGCTTCTAGCTCGAACAGCAAGTCACTGAATTCTCTGAGCTTTTGATAGTCTCTGTTGGTGATCTTTGGAGAATTATCCAATTTAGCAAACAGAGCCTTCTCTATTGCTTCAAGAGCACCATAGCATTCATGCAGCCTTGTCCAAATCAAATTAAGACCCACTGATGGATGTCTGATATTAGCTGATTTTATCCTGTGAGCTAACTGGCTTGATCCTGGACCTAACCACTTTATGAGCAGGTCAAGCTGTTCATGGGCTGAGAGATCCAAGTTGTTCACAACACTTGTAAATGTTGACCTCCAGCTGAGGTAGTTTTCAGGGTGGTCATCAAATTTGATTAAACCACCTGATACTAGTTGACTTCTTATCAGAAACTTGGCCAGATCTGATGTACTGCTGTGTACATCATGGCTGGGTGAAGAGTTTGGTGAGTAATGACTTGTCACCTGTTCTCTTTGACTGTTCAACCTATCGACTGGCCGAAAACCTTGAACACTGGGCTCCGAGACCTCTTGCTGGCCGCCTGGCCCACACGACCAAAAGCGGCCACAACGCACATGACGCGGGCCGAAGTGTTGCTGGATCCCCTGGTCTAGACAATTCCTCTGCTGCAGTGGACCAAGAGAGCCATACACCTCATCCAGGGTAAGTAGACTGGATGGCTGCCGAGACTGTTGGCTCAAGTCTAATTCATTTTTCTCTGGGTGGCTATTCACCATCTGCATATGCTTTACTACATATTCACTGACTTTCTCATGAGCACTTCCGACCTTTGGCAGCACTTTAAACTCTTCCAAGCTTCCATCAGAACCATATTCAATGACAGCAGCTTCCATAATAACTGCTTTGGCAACAGCTGCTTCTGCTTCTCTCAAGTGGTTGAGCACTTCTAATTCTACCAACAGTTGAGCCTTCTCCAACTTAATCTCCATTTCCTTTCTGCTAAATGACACTCTAGCCTTTGCTGCCTCCGCTTCTGTTCATGCCCTTGTCGCTGCCAGGCTAACACTTAGCGATGAGCGTGTGGAACAGCGAGAGCTCGAAGAGTGGGATCTATCATCAAAATGGTCTTTTTCACCTTGCATCTTTGTCATTGCTTCGACTGTAACTGCTGCCTGAGCACCTTTATCCCACACTGTCTTCTGCTAAGGGGCACCCATATTACTGTACTGTTCTCATCTAGCATGAAACAGCAAGTTAAACTCGTTTCCTCATTATCTTCCCCGAGAAACAGGCGGAGTGTCTTATTTGGAAAATTTAATGAAGAAAAGGTAAAACTGCAATAAATTCAAATTGCACAAGTAAATACAAAATGTTACAAATGATAAAATAATCTTTCTTCCACAGGTTACGCTAATCCTTAGCCTTTCAGGTAAGTATGCTTCTAATGAACAAAATCACAGAAAGTTACAAAATATATCTAACATCTTGTTTCTCTTTCTTACAAGTTCATTAATAAACTTACTGGATTTACTGCACAAAAACACCAGGATTAGCTGTATAGGCTGAACATAAACTTCCATCTGCTGTGTCATTACATGTGTCTCCTTTACTATTCAAATCAAAATGACTGCCTTAACAGGAACTAGAGGTCACAGGTCAAACAACAAAATATTAAACTTAAGAATCCTGTTTTTCAAAATACATTCTCCCTTCCCCTTACATTACACCTAATGTTCCCTAATTACTCTGGTTTACAAAAAAAAAAAAGTCTTGTAGAACATATTTTAAAACCTTGGCCATTCTGGATACAAAGGTTTCCAAGGGCTTTTTGACCTCTTTGTAGAAACATAATGTCCTAGGAGGAGTAATGTTTAGTTTGCCTGGCATTGATATTAGAACAGGCTATTTTGTTCATATCCATATCGGGTGATGATTACTGCAGTGGGCCATTGGCCTTGCAAGAATTTCCTATCGCCTGGAAGATAAAGGGGACACGCCTGATGTTGTTAAGATGATTGGCATTTCTATTGGAAGAATTAGACCGTTTTGAAAAGACTAATGTTCAGTAGCACTGTTACATTTGGTTCAGCCGTCATGTCTCTCATTCATCGAGTATTCCCTTATGGCTTGCCAGAAAGTTAATAACATACAAAACCAGTGAAAGTTTTAAACACAGATTGAATATATATTTTTCCATTGTCAAACCATTTTGACAAAGACTTATGATTGAAATTTTGTTTCTAAGACAAACATAAATAGTGACGTGTATAGATTTATTCCCATCTATAGATTTATTTTGGAATCTCAATATAATTTTATTTTTGCCCCATCATCAGGAGACTATAGTGATGCCACAAGGAGCAAAATTGGCCATGATCTGTATGTGAAAGGGATGGTATATTCTCTCTCAATCAAAGTGATACTAGCCAATCAGGGGTGCCTGTATATAGATAGTTTTCCTCCAGTGACTCACTGTGAAGATACTGTGCCTTGTTTTATGTGTTTTAAACTTGTTTGTAAATCTTAAATCTTTGATGTAAATACGTGATCTTTTATGTTTTACAGATTACTGCGGGGGCGGCACGGTGGTGTAATGGTTAGCGCTGTCACCTCACAGCAGGAAGGTATGGGTTTGAGCCCCGTGGCCAATGAGGGCCTTTCTGTGCAAAGTTTGCATGTTCTCCCTGTATCCATGTGGGTTTCCTCCGGGTGCTCCAGTTTCCCCCACAGTCCAAAGACATGCAGGTTAGGTTAACTGGTGACTCT
>JAPEKM010000012.1:12262696-12272887 GCA_027575975.1 Cathorops multiradiatus
CATGTGGGCATGTTTTCTAGAGATCAGCGTGACACTGTGACGTCATATGTAACGCCATGATGTCATCTAGCGACTTTTCAGCGAGCCAACAGCGACTTTGGCTGATTTTTTTTGCAACACTGAGTCAAAGAATATGACTGTGTACAAGTGCAATCAAAGATGGCAACCTGACCAAACTCTGTGGGTGACATTGTGTGTGTGTGTGTGTGTGTAGACAATAATGTATTCAATAGGTGGATAAACTTTGAGAAATTCAATCGTCATGTCTAGACTGGGAAAACAGTAAAAATTATACCACAAACAAAACCGGGAAAAAGTTGAAGGAAAAAAATCCAGGACAAATATTTTTTTCCCAGGACATTTGGTGAATTTCAAGGACATTTCCAGGACTGGAAAACAAATCTCTAAATTTCCAGGTTTTCCAGGACGAGTGGGAACCCTGTTTATCTATAGTGATGCACACAAAATTGTCTTAGATGCATGAAAAATTGCCCACAGTAATCACTAGCACCCTACCTTCTTGGAAAGCTAACTGTAACACTGTAATATGTTATTTATGGAATTTCTATGCAAGAGTATAAAATACACAAGAAGGGCACTCTGTAGAGTGCTCTACCAAGCCACATATTTGGAATCTTCAAAATCTAAATCAAGTGTTCCTTACCCCATGGCTCACCTTTCCTCAAAATGTCATCAAAAATCCTTTCACTATTTTTTTAGTTATTTTGAGAACAGACAAATAAACAGGCAAAATCATAACCTCCACCAACAAAGTTGACGGAGGTAAAAAACTGCAATGTGATTACTAAGTATGATTTTTGCAGTGGAAACGTATACAACCACAGAGCATGTATTAAATTTGCAGAAGCCTGTTTTGTCTAGTTGAAGACAAAATTATATGTCATAATAATGAGAATGTTTATCTAAAATGTGCCTTAGAGCAAAATAATTTATTCACACACCTTATTAACAAATTGCACACTCGAGTCCGTACTCTTTCATTCATTCATAAGGTATTCTGAACAGTTTTTCAATCCACCTCATTGCTTTTAGTCAGTGTTATATTTCAGGTTCAAGTTCAGTTTAATCTACTGGGAGTCTTTGAATTCTGCACTCTCTGAAGCAATTGAGAAGAATTAGCTTAAATCATCATTGAAATACTGTTTCCCAAAACACCGTCCACCCATACCCCCCTACCCATACATACCCCCACACACACAGTTATAAAGAATGATGTCACATTCTACAATCACACAAAACATGCCCACTAACTCAATGTATCCCATTGCACATGCAAATTAGCATGATAATTAGGATCTTAATACATCAGAGCCTGTTAGCTTGTAATATTCCAGGATATACTGTAAAGATGTATTTTAGTTGCATAACTGTGATTCAAACATCAGTGCAGAACTGATTTGCCCTGAGACTTCAACGAGTTTGAGGTATTTCAATATTTGAGGAGGTTCACAGCCAGTAAAGCTTTCAAAGCCTTTTTGCAAATGAACTCATCTCTCAAGCACACTGGTATCAACACACACACACACACACACACACACACACACACACACACACACACACACACACGGAGTGACCACAGCAGCACAGAAGCAGCTTTGTGGAGCCTCTGGTGTACCAGAACAGAACAAAGCACCCTGTGTGTGAAGCATCCCAACAGCTGGGACACACAGAAAACTTTCGGACACGCTTAACCACCACGGGACATTTTCATTGTTTCTGCACCACTGTGTCTTTCTTTACCTTCTTTGTCTCGGCTTTTTTCCTCTGTATCTGCATTTACTTTCATCATCCTGTCTTTTCTACTACAGTCACTGTTTCAGAGGTTCAGATGCTTAATCAGAAAAACAATTGAAAGGCTTATCAGCCATCAAAAGCCACTGCAAGAAAAGCAGCCTGAATTTGTTGGTTTAGATCAACAGAGAACCAAGGAATGCAAACTTAGTACTTCACCAGCAGAAACTACTGAAGGGAAATCTGACTGACTCTACAAGCATATTTTTAGTTAACATATTTGCATAGGTTTGTTGATTCTCACATGCCACTTTTCATTACCTTACAAAATCATATACAACACCTTACGTGTGGCAATGAGATTTCTGAATTATATGAATATGCTTTATATTCCTGTATGTTGTGTGTGTATCCATCCATGCCCTCTCTCTATCACTCCAAGCTGTCTTGGGTGCCATGTGATATTCTGGATCCCACCAAGACACACAACAGCTGCAGCAGTGCCAAGGGCATTGTAACTAACTGATTACTACAGCTGGCTTTCTCTCTATAAAATCTGCTCATAGGATGAGAAATGTTTTTAATGTTCTCTTTTCTTGTCCCATCACCATCAGGGTTCCATATAGGCATGCACCAGATATATATGAGTATTGGTAGGCTTAATCAGAAAAACAAGACTAACGCTGGCTTAATATGTTCAGGATTACTTCAAATTTCTATGCACATTAAGACCATTTTGGTGAAAAAAGGGGTTTTCTTGGCTGTTTTGCCAGAATTCTGGTTAGAAATTGAATGGAAATTGCTTACAATCATTAAATATGCATGGCAAATTGAGAAAACATCAAAAACCTCACAAAATGTAGGGGTTTTATCCCTATTTATCCATATCTTTCATCAAAGATCATGTTGGGCAAGGAACCAATTTAACAGTCATTTATAACCTTGCTACCTCTATCTAACCACTGCATGGGTTTCATCCAGGTTCTCAATTTTCCTCCCATCTTCCAAAAACATACCTGTAGATGAATTGGCTAAAGCCTGTGCAATTCCAGTGGTCTTTTTATGGATTATTTCTTGGGTGGCATGGTGGTTAGCATTGTCACCTCACAGCAAGGTTCTGGAGTTGAGCCTAGCAGCCAACAGGGGCCTTTCTGTGTGGAGTTCACATGTTCTCCCTGTGTCTATGTGGGCTTCCTCTGGGTACTCTGGTTTTCTCTACAGTTCAAAGATATGGTTAGGTTAAAATGTGGCAGCCTTGGGCTGAAATGCTCCCCAAGCACTATAGCATGGCTGCCTACTGTATGTGTGTGTGCTCACTGTTCACGTGTGTGTGCATGTGTGTGTTCACTGCTTCACATGGGTTAAATGGAGAGGAATTTCACTGTGCTTAAGTGTACGTGTGATAAAGTTGTTGTTGTTCTTCTTCTATATCGTAGACAGAATTCTATGACAGACTGTGCTATAACATAACACATGTTCTTCATGTCAGATGATGAAGTTAGCTACTATGTTCTGCCATACTGGGTGCACAGCAATGTGGCAGAGGTTTGTAGCTCTTTGACTGATGTTGAGTACACACCTGGAAGCTGTTAACTACATACACGCCAGTTACACACCAGTAAGCGTCTATTAATTCATCGTCTATTTCCTATAAATATCATATTTTGGTTGTTTCGGCATTACCACTACCGTACTTCTAGCTTTCCTGTGTGTTTTGTGTCTGTGGATTTGAGAGGAGTGTCACAGTCTCTCTAAATCAGGTGTTTCACAAGATTACCTATCTCAAATCCCATCCATAGGTTAGCCTACATTGTGTGTGTCTATGATCATGATCGAGTTAACACAGAACACACATGTAAACAAACTTTGCTACTGGAAAGTTAAAATTCCTGTGCACGTACACTTGATTCTACCACTGATACACAGTATAATACACAAATGCATGGACTGTAAATCTGCATGTTCAGACTGATTTGCTTTGGATGTGCTCACATCTGTATTAGTATGTTGATACAGTTTTGGTAAGACTCGTACACCGTCAGAAAGAAAGGTACCAAACTTTACAATTTTCCTTGCTGCTGGGGTGGTCAAATCTTTTATACTTTGTATGCTACTGTATGTTTTACCTGGAAAGCCTTCAAAATTATTTATAGCATATAACCTGGTACACCATATGCATTTCTGAGGTAAAAATACAAACTAAAGGTATAAAACATGTAATACTAATGACACTGCCTCAGCAACAAGGTCTGGTACCTTCATTTCTAGTGGTACAAAATTTTTCTTTCAAATTCTCATCAGAAGCACGAACGGACACCCAGATTTGCTGCGTTTCTCCTCTAAGCTTTTCACAGTCTCAGGTTTCACATTCACAGAAAGGGATTCCCAATGGTTTGCCGCCCTTCCCCCTTAAAACGGAAAAAAAATCATGTCAACCATTCTACTTGCACAAAAGAAACTAAATTATATGCACAATCCTGTCCTACTTAGAGATGCTAAAATGTACATATTTGAAGATAAAGCAATCTCATCTCATCTCATTATCTCTAGCCGCTTTATCCTGTTCGCTTATCCAACACCTCAAAGGCAAAATATTTGGGATGCCTGCACTAACGAAATGCTTGTTTTCATTTGTCAAACTGACATTTTGGTGTGAGTTAAGTCAGTGTTTGGATGGAAAACAAAGAGAGTAAGAAAAGGGGATCCTGGCATTCCACACACACATAGTGAGAGAGAGCGAGAGAGAGAGAGAGAGCTTGGCGGATGTGGGGAAATGTTCCTCCCTCTGCATTGTAAGACATGCTTGGTTAATTGAACTCTGAGATAATAATAATAATAATAATAATAATAATAATAGGCATCCCAACCTGCATTAAGTCATTTCAGGGAGGCAGCCCCAAGGCTACCCACATTCGTCGTATGAAAGAATGAACAGGACATGTTGTCACAACAGAAACCAATTAGATAGGCCTATATGTAGAAAATGTTTAAAAAAAAAAATCAATAACAAAAATGTTATAAATATATACCATTTGTGTAAATTGCTTATTATTACCATCACCCCATAAGTGTGTGTGTGTGTGTGTGTGTGTTGAGGGAGAGAGAGAGATACATGTCCTATCAAAATTGTACTGACAGGCCATGCAACCAAATTTTATATATATAAGCTCTCCTGGTATAGAAGAAAGCTATTCTGTCTGGGTTGCATGCATAATTTAACCCACACCTGTCACGCGCTCATGGTCATTTCAGTATAGCCTTACCTGAACCGGCGCAGCTACAAATTATTTACACAATACTTATTTACACATTTTACGAATCAGCTCATTTTCCAAAATTGTAAGCACCTAAGAAGAAACTGGCCAAAATGCATGGAGCACTATGGAAGTAGTAGTAGTAGTAATAATAATAATAATAATAATAATAATAATAAAATTATTATTATTTATTACTATTTTGCTATGACAGAAAAAACATACCTGTAAAACGTCCTGTTTATTTTTCCATCCTTCTCTGGGTTGTGTAGGTATTCCAATATTCCTGTCACTTTTTCCCGCAGTTCCTATTCCACTCTAAGGACTTGTGATGCAGCTCGTGGCCAGAGATGCTCTCCAGCATTCATCCAAACACAGATCCGCAGAGATTAAACTACAGGACAATTTCTTAGCAGTATCAGGAATCAAGCAAAGCCAAACAATGTAAAATTCTGCATGTTAAATGAATGCTTTACGAGTCTGTATATGGTTACAGCGTTCCTGCTTACGAGCCATGTGAATCCACCTTCTGGTTGCTTTCTATTGTTGGAGCCCCTGCACAACGTAAACCCCGCCCAATAGCAAGGCACCACATCAGATTGGTCCACAATCCACAAGTCCCGCCTTCCCTCGACCTGGCATCCAATCAGGAGTATATCAACGAGTAACGGCCCCATTACCTTTAAAAAGCTCCATTCTAGACCTTGAAAGTTGTCTACATTTCTTTTGCCTTGTATTTTGAGTGCTTTAAAACCACGAAGACTTAAAATATTGGGAATCGGTTTAATCAGATTTTTCAGATGTAATTATTAAATTATTCACTATTTAAAAATACATTGAATCATGTAGCCAATACAAATATTATGCCTTTACTTTCTGGATTTTCCCCTGATAATTAGTTCTCTAATTATTTAGAATCTGAATTCTGTAGGATGTCGAATTTTCTTACAGAACAAAATCTCTAGGAATTTTCTGTAGGAAAAAAAAATAAATCGACACGAGTCCAGCCTTCCAAGGTCCTCGAAGTTAATTATCTAATTATTTAGAATCTGAATTCTGTAAAATGTCGAATTTTCTTACAGAACAAAATCTCTAAGAATTTTCTGTAGGAAAAAAAAAATAAATCGACACGAGTCCAACCTTCCAAGGTCCTCGAAGTTACATAAAAATTTACTACCCATTTCAAATACAATGTAGGGGTTTTTAATTATTGTTTCAAACACACACACACACACACACACAAAGTTAAATAAGTTTTGTTTAACAGTGTTTCCGCTCCTAAAATTCTCTGAAGATATGACAACGCTAAACACCGCTCGTGCAGGACCCTTTAGACAACAACATCGAAGATGGCGGCTCTGGTTGGTTCCCTCGTTGCGTACGGCAGTGATTCAGGTTCAGAAAATGAGACCGAGTCCAATACCAGTACAGAAAAAGTTGATTCAGATGCAATTGCACATCTCCAGCCTTTGAAATCTGGAATAACTACAAGTTTGGTTCTTAATTCAGCGCCTGAGGTGGCTGTAAAGGTAAGGACGCTAGCTAGCTAGATGCTGCTTAGAGTATTTATCTCGCTGATAAATGTCTGTATTACTTTGACACGTATTTAATATTTAAATATATTTAAGGGTTTCTAGTAATGGTTGGGAAATTGGGTCTAGCATAGTACAGTCGATTATTATGACTTGTGTATATAAAAGGCAATTAGCTAGTTAGCTATGTTGCTACTTATCTATTCTACAAGCCATTATAATTTCTTCAAACGTCCAAGCGTGTGGTGCATGAATATAATTGTTTCCTCATAACATTACTTTAACTTTTTTTTCTTTAAGACTTAAAATCTTAACTAGGTATCCAATATAGTTTGTCATGTTTCATTTATCTCGGTGTTTTTGGTGTATTTCAGGAAGATGTTGAGACAGGAACACATCTGGATCCCTCCCTCAAGGAGCTCAATTACAATCCTACCTACGACACCATGTTTGCACCTGAGGTGAGATCTGTTCACGTCTTCAGCTTGTTCAAGTGCCTTTCTAAAGCTGTCAAAGCTATTATGAAAATTGTTTTCTGAGTTATATCTTGAAATGAGAATAAAATGGGTTGTAAACACCTTGCAGATCTCTTCAATTTGGTCAGTAGCTAGATGCCTTGTGCCATACTACAGCTCAGACAGGAAAGAGTGAAGCTTAACTTGTACAAACTGAGCTTTAGAAAGATATTTCTCAAAACTGCATATCTATAAAAGCTCTTTTATTGTCTCTACTTATCAAGCTCTCATTATGAGAGCAGGGCTCAACGTTAACAGGAGTCTGACTGTCCGGGACAACCAAATGTTTGGTCTGGACAAGTCAAATCCACATCTGTCTGTCTGACGGGACAAAATGAATTATTCCCAACTCTCCTGGAAGTTCCAGTAGTCTCGCCCATAGCAGCAGCTGTTATAATATCCCAGAATCTAGAATGAGTAAGCGAGTGAGTGAGTGTACGTACAAGTGTGAACATCCTGATTGGTCTGCTTAGCAAGACAGAGCAATCAGTTTTCTGTGTGGACGGACTTCACGTCTTCTCTCTCAGACCAAGAGTCCATCAGTTCAGTGTATCCAGGAGCATTATGGTAGAGTGCTCCAAAACCCGAAAATACAAAACCCACTTCACCTCAGACTACAAGAAAGTGACCCCTTGCCAAATAGGGGTAAAAATGACAGTATTGCATGCTGTACTCTTTGTAATAGTGACTTTAGCATTGCGCATGACAGGGTAAACATTGTAAAAGACATTGCATTGAGTTTATCAGTGTCATTTATTCATGTGCAAATTATTTATACTAGCTGGCTTGCTGCCAAGAGTACATAAGGCCAAACTCCTTGAAGACTTACCTGAAGTTGCAATAGAATATTAAAAAAAAAGTCAAAACATAGCAATAAGCAGTTTACATAAATTGTGTAAGTAGTCTATGTACTGTATTTTGTCACATTTTCTACATATAGCCCTATGTAATTTTGTTTACAGATGAGAGAAAATTACTCAACAAAGTATTACATATAGCCACCCCAAACAATATATCCTTATGCTTTTATGGCCCACATATTTTAGGGATTGTTGAAAATCAGCATTTTTATAGTAATTATTCAAGAGTTGCATCAATAAAGTTCCAACAAAACTAGTTCAATCACGTCCGTGATCAGCAGTGTAATTGTTTACGAAATTCCAGGGAAGCCAAGCACATGTAAAAATAACCATGTTGTAATATCTAATTATAGATTATTAGACTCTGAATTGATCAAAATTGAAGAGCTGGCAATCAAATATCTCAATAAAGTAAATATCTGTGGTGAATCTTCATTTCATTCGGACATTCATTGTACTTTTCTTTTGTGTGGTACACATTTACCATCACGAATGTCGTAAAATATTTTGTGGGAATTTTACAACAGTGCCAAGCTCACTCACAGTTTTTCATTCACAACGTGATGGTCACCCTTATTATGTCCAACTTGTTTTCTTTCGGTTTCATTTCTTTAAATTAATTTACACTTCATTTTACTGGGTTACAAGATTTAACTTTATGTCCTCCAGAAGCTTTGAATTTGTGTGAGTCTCACTCTTAATTGTGGATCAGGTAATGGGTTATAACAACACAGCACCGTAACAGGGCATTGTATAGTTTTTATTGTTACAGTTAAAGTTTGAGTTTTATTGAAAAATTTAAACTCATTAAAGCAAATTATCATAACAATACCTGATTTTTTTGTAAACTTTGTGAATCACTTTCTTTGAACTAGTAAATACAAAGTAGTAAAAAGGTAATGGTCAGGACAAGTAAATCTTACTGCTTGTCTGACTGGACAAGTGGATTAAAAAAATTTAATGTCAAGCCCTGGAGAGGGAGAAATTGTGAGAAAATGTCAGCGTTGAGCTAACCATCTCATTATACACTCTGAATAACACCTTGTGTTACAGTTTGGACCTGTTAACCCGTTTAAAACTCAACAAATGGCTGCACCAAGGAACATGCTGTCAGGATATGCTGAGCCTGCCCATGTCAACGACTTCATGTTTGAACAACAACGGAGAACGTTTTCTACTTTCGGTAAGGGTCGTACATGACACTTGTTGAAATTCAAACCAAAGGGACAATTAAATCCTTACATTTTGAAGTTATTGTTATTTCTAATTGGCTATATACTGTAAGCATATGTGGCACATCTTTTACTATCGCTCTGGGAGCTTGTGTAGGAATATATAAATAAACCTCAGACATTCTAATTGCGTGTGCATATAATCAGTTACAGAAGCAACCATTCTGAGTCAAGAGAGACACTTGGATTTACTGTAATGTACTTTAATGTAATCAAGCAGCAGAGTAAACTGTGTCTTGTTTTACTATAAATTTCTGTGGTGGTTTGATGACTGAAAGAAATGGTCCACACCAAGTGGCAGCTCATCTGTTATATTAGCCGTTTAACTACAGTTAATCTTCTTCGTGGACTGGATTGCACAAGATGTTGGAAACATTCCTTTGAGTTTCTTGTACATGCTGAGATTATTGCATCACACGGTTTTTGCAGATTTTTCAAATTACGAATCTCCCTTTCTACCACATCCCAAAAGTCAAGTTTGTTTGTATAGTGCTTTTAATAATAGACATTGTCCCAAAGCAGCTTTACAGAATTTGAATGACTTAAGACATGAGCTAATTTTATCCTTAATGAGCAAGGCTGTGCTGACAGTGGCAAGGAAAAACTCCCTCAGATGACATGAAGAAGAAACCTCGAGAGGAACCAGACACAAAAGGGAATCCATCCTCATTTGGGCAACAACAGACAACATGACTATAACATTAAGTTTTAACATGAAGTCAGTTTCGATGATGATGTAACTGTTCATTAATGGAAACTTGAGTGTAAAACTGTTCATGACAACGACAGTCCTTAAGTTAGCAAATCAACTGTAGTCCTCAGCCATAAAAGCATTACTGTACTGTAAGTGTCCAGAGCGACTTTCAACTGTCCATATGGGGCCGTCCTCCACAGGATCGATGTGATGAAACTCCAACCAGACATGGGGCATCAGGATGGATCAGGCATGTCCGAGGAGCAGGAGAGGTCAGCATCTTGATCTCAGGATTGACTTGTAACTCAGAGGGACAGATTTTTTTTTTTTTTGGGGGGGGGGGGGGGGGGGG
>JAPEKM010000012.1:13966790-13978960 GCA_027575975.1 Cathorops multiradiatus
CTTCACAATTATGTGCTACTCTGTGTTGGTCTATCACATAAAATCTCAATAAAAAACTTAAGTTTGTGGTTGTAAGGTGGAAAAATATGAAAAAGTTCAAGGGGTATGAATACTTTTGCAAGGCACTGTATCTATCTTTTTACTGACTCTTTGCTTGACTATTCAAATTGTGGTAATACTAAGAAAATTCAGCATTGTTTACAGACATGCTTTCAGCGGCTGCCATCCTAGTTGCTTTGTATATCCACCATCACGGCAGATGCTCATGACATAGCAGATTTTGATCACGTGATTGCAAGTCATCTATTGGGAAGTGTGTCATAATTGGGAAGTGTTGTGGCCTCTCTCAGCCACCGTACACTGGGAATGAGCTGATGAGTTGAATCAGATGTGTTAATAAAAATAAGCAAAGAAGAAAGCTCAACTCTGTACTGGAGTTGGTGATAGCCAATAGCAACAATATCACAGCGTAGTAATTACAAATGTTAGGTTTTTGCAAAAAATGGCAAATACTGTTTACGGCTTCTGCCTAATTGTATTACTGAGATGTCATTAAGAGTATGTAATATGGCATCAAGTATTACCTTACTGCAATTAATTGTACCTCTTGTTGATGGAGTGCATGTTTGACAGACATAGTACCAAATAATGAATGTAAACTTTTTAAAAATGCACAGCAAAAGCTTCATGGAATGTCAGATATGTCCACATTAATATCTGCTTCTATTTCCTGTCACATTATGATAGAGGGGCCAAAACAAATTATGTATTTGTATTGATGGGGAAAATTAATAACCAGTCCAGGCTTTATTACTGCACTGAATCTTCTCATAACAACAAAGATTACTGCATTATCATCGTCACGACATTATCATTAACTATCTTAAATAATCACTTTTAACTTTGATCAGTGCCAATATTACTGGAGCTTACTCATGTCTATATCCACCAATTAATATATGCATCTGAATTCTACTGTAATACATAAATGTGTCATTATAAACAAACAATGGGGTTAGTCAAGATGCTTTTCATTCAAAGTTTTTCATTTGAAAAAAGGAAAAGGCACGGGGATATGAATGAATGAATAAATTAATGAATGAATGAGTCTTAATAAATGGCACAATGGTCATTCTACTCACTCGCACCATGTGGGCAGAAGGTGTTAGCAGCTTTGACAATAAATCAAGCTATTGATTTTTATAACCTCTTATGGTTCATCAAAACAGAAAACATAATTTCCACTTGGTTTGTCTTTTTAACCTTTTTTCTGCATATTAACAGCAACAACATAAACATTAAAAGTGAGTCAAATGTTCTTGTTTGTTCAACAGGAAAACAAAGTATACCCAAAAATATCAGGCCATTAATATGATCCTAGTGATATTTAAGGGGCATCACATTGCGGCATTATATAGTGATTTTTACAGGTGATTTAGGAGTTGAGGGAGTTTTTCCTTGCCACCGTCGCCACAGGCTTGGTCATTGGGGATAGATTAGGGATAAAATTAGCTCATGTTTTAAGTCATTCAAATTCTGTAAAGGGGCGGCACGGTGGTGTAGCGGTTAGCACTGTCGCCTCACAGCAAGAAGAAGAAACCTTTATTCATCCCATGCACACTTCAAGCACAGTGAAATTCATCCTCTGCATTTAACCCATCTGAAGCAGTGAGCGAGCACACACACACACACACACACACACACACAGAGCAGTGGGCAGGCACACCAGAGCACCCAGGGAGCAGTCAGGGGTTCAGTACCTTGTCTCAAGGGCACCTCAGCCCAAGGCCACCCCACATCAACCTAACTGCGTGTCTTTGGATTGCAGGGGAAACCAGAACACCCAGAGGAAACCCACACAGACAGAGGGAGAACATGAATTTAGCAAAGACAAAAGTAGCTATATACATAGAATAAAAAATAGAAGAATCTGAAATATACAAATTTGAAAATGGACGTTGTAAGACTTTAAGCAGGTGGGTGGAGCACAGAAGTACGGCAGGCCAGAACTGACTTGTCAAAACTCTTTATTGTGACACTTTTCAGCCGAACACAATCTTCCAGCCACAGAGACACGCACACACACATCAGTTGTCTGGTTGGGGAGAGAGCTCTCTGCCTCTGCTCTCTCTCTCTCCTTATATAGGGTGCGGTCACTGGGGAAGACACACAAACACCAGTTAAATTACATCAGGTGCAGTGATTTTTCCACTTACCTTCCCTGACTCTGCCCTCCGGTCACAGACCGACACTTTACCACGCCCCCGCTGCCACATACCCCACCACCCGACTCAGGCCGGGCAGCTGTCCGGCCTGCAGCCGACTCCCCCTTTGATGGGAGAGGAAGTCTGCCACAACCATCTGCGCCCCTGGCCTGTGGATCACCTTGAAGTTAAAGGGCTGGAGTGCCAGATACTAACGGGTGATCCATGCATTGGCATCCTTCATGCGGTGGAGCAACTGGAGGGGTGCGTAGTCCAAACAGAGGGTGAAAGGGTGTCCAGCAGGTAGTAGCAGAGGGTGAGGACCACCCACTTGATGGCTAGGCACTCTTTCTCTATCATGCTGTTGCACCCCTCACACACCGACAGCTTTCTGCTGATGTACAGCATGGGATGATCCTCCACCTCCTGGGACAGAACAGCCCCCAGCCCTCTGTCCTATGCGTCCGTCTGCAACATAAAGGGGAGAGAAAAGTCAGGAGAGTGTAACAGGGGCCCCCACACAGTGCAGCCTTCACCTCAGAGAAAGCCTGCTGGCATTGCTCCATCCACTGGACCAGATCTGATGCCCCCTTTTTAGTGAGATCAGTCAGCAGGCTGGTGACATCTGAATAATTAGGTATAAACCTACGATAGTAGCCAGCCAGCCCCAGGAACTGTCTCACCCCCTTTTTGGTCTTGGGCCTCGGGCAGGCTGCAATCACTGCTGTCTTATTAATTTGGGGATGTGCCTGCCCATTGCCCAAGTGGAAACCCAGATACCGTACTTCCGCCCGCCCAATCGCACACTTCTTCGGATTGGCTGTGAGACCCGCTTGCCTCAATGACCTAAGTAAGGTGTTCTAGGTGCTGCAGCCAGTCATTACTGTAAATAATTATATCGTCTAAGTAGGCGGCCGCATAAGTGGCATGGGGGCGCTGGAACATAGCAGGTGCCCCAAACAGCCCAAAAGGAAGTGTTATGAACTGGTGTAAGCCAAATGGTGTGGAAAAGGCCATTTTCTCTCAGGATGGAGGAGTCAAGGGGATCTGCCAATATTCCTTTGTCAAATCCAGTGTCAAATAAAAATGAGCTGTGCCTAGTCGATCAAGCAGCTCATCAATATAAGGCATTGGATATGTGTCAAATTTAAACACTGTGTTGACTTTTCTATCGTCCACACAGAACAGGACTGACCCATTGGCCTTGGGAACCAAGACCACCAGGCTGCTCCAGTCACTGTGGGACTCTTCAACAATGCCCATTTCGAGCATGGCCTCGAGCTCTTCCTGAACCACCTTTTTTTTGTGTTTGGGCAGTCTGTAAGGGTGGCTGCATGCTACTACCCCTGGGGGCATCTCAATGTGGTGTTCTATGAGGTGGGTGCAGCCAGGTGGGGCGAGAACACGTCAGAATTCTGTCTGCAACTGGGTGACCTCTGTGAGCTGGGTCGGGGAGAGGTGGTCTCCACAGGGGACTGCAGAGGTGGGCTATGTCAATTTTCTTTTTTGAACCTCTGGCCCCAGCTCCGCCTTCTCTGGAGCCACTGACACCAGTGCTACAGGGACCTCCTCGTTCCAGCGTTTTAGCAGATTGAGGTGGTAAATCTGCAATGCCCCACCCCTGTCCATTCACCTCACCTCATAGTTGATGCCCCCGCTGCCACACCCCTCACTCACCAGTCACTACCACATGCACTTCGTCACCCAATCTGGAACCACTTCCTAGGAGTGGTTCCTTTGAGTTCTAATCACCATCACCTGTACCTTTTTATTTATGTCTGTATTTATACCCCTTTGTTTGTTTTGTTCTTTGCACAGTATTGCCTCTACTTTTCATGAGACTACTGAGCATTATTGTACTGATTGTTTACCTGTGTATGACCATTTTTGTCTTCTGTTTTTTTTCCCGTTTCGCCTAGCCCTTGTGTTTTGATTGCCCATTTCTCCTGATTCATGGTTTCTCAATCCTTACCTGTTTTCCATTTACGATTTGCCTAGCCCTTGTGTTTAGATTGCCCGTGACTCCTGATTCCTGGTTCTTCGACTATTGCCTGTTTTCTGACAATGATTTTTCTAGCCCTCATTACTGTTTTGGATCTCTCAGTATTGACCTGGCCTGGCTTTTGTACATTGTCTTTGATTACCCTATTCTCATTAAAACCTTGAGTTAATTTATAATCCGCGAGCATCTGGTCTGTCACAGCCGCATTACAGAACACTGTGCCATCATGCAGACGGCAGATTACATGGCGCTACAGGTCGCGATTAGCAGCTAAGGACAGATGCTTGGACAACATCATCAGTGTTTTGATTCCGTGACTCAGTCTTTAAAAGCAGTTTTCGATCACGCCAATGAGGGCCGCTCTCAAGGGGAATTACTCACCCTACTACGTCAGGGTAACTGCTCAGTTTCCAATTACGCTTTGGAATTTCTCACTCTCGCAGCTGGGAGTGGTTGGAATGAGCCTGCCTTACAAATGACATTTCACAATGGACTGAACTCTGACATCCTAGCAGAAATGGTTTGTAAGGATGACGGTCTTTCACTAGAAAAGCTGACTTCATTGGCCATTCACCTAGACCAACTGAAACATGGGAGAGGTCCTTGTAAATCTCCTACAGTTCCAGCTGCTGCATTGACCCCTCGCATTGAATTGGGGAGGGTTGCAGCAGGAAGGGTATCCGGTGTAAAACCTATGCCAAGTCAAATATGCAGAATATATCAGCAGCTGGGAGAACTAGTAGTCCAGGGGTCACCAGTTTTGAAAATCTGGCAGAGTTTGGTGATTTTCTAGTCAAAGCCAAGGTGCCAGACCTCCAGGACTGGAATCAATAAATGTTTGTTGAAGTCAACAGAGTTGACTTAAGATTTAACAGAGTGGCTGGATTTTTTTTTAAGGGAGGGACCAGAGCACCCAGAGGAAATCCATGCAAAGGCACCTGTTGGCTGTGAGGCTTGAACCTGGAACCTTCTTGTTGACTTCAGATGGTGATCAACATTTTGGAATGGTCCTGTCAGAGCCCAGACTGAAATTTCATTGAGAACCTTGGAATGGCTTGAACAGGGTTGTGCACAGGCTATCCTCTCACAATCTCATAGATGTGGAGAATTTTTACCAGACATAGTGGAATAAAATGGTCAAATGGAGATGTGATAAAAAAAAAAAGTGCTAAAATTCCATATGCACAAAAGATTGCATGCTGTATTATAAGCAGAAGATGCTTTAACAAAGTATTAGTTAAGGGGTGTGCACATGTATTCAGCCTTTTTTACCCCCAATCTAAATGTTTCTATTTGTTTGTCACTGGAATACATACTGTATACATCCTGCGTACATACATGTTGATTACATATCAATCCTGAGAAACCAGTAAGATGGGTTTCTTCTTCTCTTCTGCTCCTCGGACTCACCTGATCCATTCTAATGCCCTACTTCTGGCTGGAGTCTCATCTCATCGCTCCTGTGGAGGATGGCCCCATATGGACAGTCGAAATTTGAACTTGGACGATGCCTCTGGACATGCATTTATATCTGAGGACTACAGTTAACTTGCTAACTTTAGGACTGCAGTTGTCATGAACAATTTTGCAATCATGTTTCCATCAATGAACAGTTTATAACTTCAACAAAACAGACTTCATGTTAAAACTATAATGAATTTCCTGGTTTCACAGTTATACTTCGTGACCATATAGGACACTGTTATAGAAGCAAGTTATTTATAATCACATTGTCTGTTATCACCCAAATGAGGATAGGTTCCCTTTTGAGTCTGGTTCCTCTCAAGGTTTCTTCCTCATGTCATCAGATGGAGTTTTTCCTTTCCACTGTCACCACAGGCTTGCTCATTAGGGATAGATTAAGGATAAAATTAGCACATGTTTAAAGTCTTTAAATTTCTGTAAAGTTGCTTTGCTATAATGTCTAAATGTTAAAAGCACTATAAAAATAAACTTGACATTTATAAAATACAACAAATGTCAAAATTGAAGCCAAATTTAGAGACAGGAATCAGTGTCAGAAAACTAGCAAGGGTCAGGCGATTGGCAAACAACATAATGTCGGAAAGACAAAGAGCAAGAAACGAGAAGAAAATACCAAGGGTCAGAAATGAAGTAGGCAGGCAGAAAGATACAAGGCTTGTTATGAACTGGTCGTAGAATGATACTTCGCAAAGGTGTGTTTGAGAGGTGAGCTTATATAGAGGGATGGGTGATTAAGGAAATGAAAGCCAGTTGTGATTCAGTAGGTGGGAGACAGAGGGCTCTGTTATGGGAATTGTAGTTCAGAGGGTCCATATTTATAGTCTGCTGAACTTCAGTGGGTTTACTGACAGAGCCCCCCCCCAAGGAGCTACAATCCTTCTGGAATGACCCCTACCTTCGGGTGCTCGTTTGCTAGGAAACAGGGCATGGAACTCTTGCTTCAGAAGGGGATCAAGGATGTCTTTGGATTTTACCCAGCCTTGTTCCTCTGGCCTGTAACCCTTCCAGCCTACCAGGTCCTCAACTTGGCCTCCTCTATGTCTTGAATCAAGGATTTTGTTGACCTGGTAGATGGGGTCTCCTTCAAGGTTGAGTGAGGGGTGTTCTTGGGTTGGTGTGTTGCCAGCACAGGACCTTTGCTTGAGCACATTCTGAGCAGGAGGTGACGAACTGGTTGATTTCTGATAAAATGTTCTCCCACCAGTACCTGTTCCATAGCATCTGGTGTGCATACTGACTGTTTTGATGTTCTGTGGTGGGAGGTGTGTGCGCCCAGGTGATGAGTTTACTGTGGAGATGCTTTAGCACATAAAGAAGACCAGGTGGAAGGTTGACTGGCAGGGTTTGGGGCTGTGATTTGTTGATTTCCTCATCCAGTTCCCAGGTGATGGACTGCATGAAACATTGTGGTGGGACAATGGGATGTGAACCGGTTTCATGGTGGGATGGCCTGAATGCCCTGGATAAAGCGTCTGCCTTGACACTTTTGAACCCTGGACGGAACGAGATAGTGAAGTCAAAGCAAGTGAAGAATAGAGCCCACCTGGCCTAACATGGGCTCAATCTTTTGGCCTTTCTGAGGTACTCAAGATTTTTATGATCAGTAAGGATGATAAAAGGGTGAGAGGCTCCCTCTAACCAGTGCCGCCACTCTTCAAGAGCTAATTTAATAGCAAGCAGTTCTCCATTTCCTACATCATAATTTTTCTCTGCTGAAGTTAGTTTCTTTGAAAAGAAGGCTATGGGGTGTAGCTTCTGTTTCTCCCCGAAACATTGGGACAAGATGGCCCCTACTTCAGTGTCAGATGCAAACACCTCTATGATGAATAGTTTTGCAGGGTCAGGATGCTGGAGTGTAGGGGCTGACATGAAGGCTTGCTTAAGTCAGTTGAAGGCTGCTTCTGCCACTGGGTTCCAACGTCAGCTCTTGGGACCTTTCTTCAGTAGTGTGGTTAGAGGGCCTGCCAGAGTGCTGAAGTTTTGGATGAACCAGCAGTAGAAATTTGCAAAGCCTAGGAAATGTTGAAGATCTTTGATAGATTTGGGTGTTGGCCAGGATATTATAGCTGAGACCTTGGATGAATCCATACTAACTCCACTGGTGCTGATGATGTAGCCCAGGAAGGAGATCCTGCTTTGGTGGAACTCACACTTCTCAGCCTTCACATAGAGGTTGTTTTCCAGTAGTCACCTGAGGACTGCTCTGATGTGTTCCTGGTGAAGACGGACATCGGGGGAGTAGAATAAGTTGTCATCTATGTATGCAATGCCATATTTATCCATCATGTCCCAGAGCGCACCATTGATGAACCATCGTCCTGACTTCACAAAGCTGTGTCTGAGAGGTGAGCTTATATGGAGGGACAGGTGATTAAGGAAATGAAAGCCAGCTGTGATTCAGTAGGTGGGAGACAGAGGGCACTGTGTGTTATGGGAATTGTAGTTCGGAGGGACCATGTTTGTAGTCTGCTGAGCTTCAACGGGTTTACTGACAATGTATCTGGCCTGAAAATGCAAGCATGGTATTTCAGCAAAGCTAAAACTTTCTATCATTTTTTAAAATTATTTTTATGTTAACATTCATCTCCGATATCACAATAAATAAAACTATGCAGTCAAAGTCTGTAATATTACACTTCCTAGTCATCTGATGTTTTTTTTTCTTCTGCTAGTTCTATATTCTTCAGCTTGTAAACAAATGCCCATGGACAGCTGTCCATGAGGGGAGCTCAAAGCATGATTTGGATTTAAAACAGTGGTGTAAAAGTGAGAGTTACACTTTGCAACTGTAGGGAAAACCCAGGAACAAAAAAATACCAATTCTTGCATAATGTTGCTTTGATGTTTTGTGTCTGTTCATGACATTATGTCTGCTGGCAGTGATGTAAATGATCCTGCAGTGATATTGCAATGGAACTACTGACATCTACATAATCTGAATACTCATACTGCCTCACTGTAAAGTTACTGGCGGCAAATAAAAAAAAAAGGAAAGAAAATGATGAAATATCATTGCCAAAAACAAGGTACCCAGAAAACAATGTGACCCACAAACATGGCCACCAAGGACTACAACACCCAACAACCACAGAGACTGTCATGTTCACTAGCTTACTGGTCACCCACACCTGAAATCAATCACTCAATCAAGCCACACACACCATTTATTGCAAAATATATGCTCTGTATTTTTTTTTTTACCAGTCTATAATGAGCCTTTTGATTGCCATTGGTTTTCTGATCCTATTCTGGTTTTCTCATTTCTGTCCTTGTCTAGTCTAGTTCACATTTTTTGTTCATCGCCTGATCATTGCCTGGTTTTTGGCCAAACTCTTGTCTCACATTTTGGATTATCATACACGTTTGTAAAATAAAGCCATTGTTTACCTGCATCTGTATCTGCCACCATCAGGTAGGACCTACTATCATTTTTTTATTTGTTTTTTTAAGTATTTATTTTATCTCTGTTTATTTCACAGGCATTATTTTTATTTATCCTTTATTTAACCAGGGGAGTCATATTGAGACTATCGTCTCTTTTTCAAATGATCCCTGGCCAAGAAAGGCAACACTTTGAAATTTAAGTAAAAAATAGAGAAACCTCATCTGCAAAAAGACAAAATAGACCAACATCAAACAAAGCTAAACACACAAACAGCAACAAACACCAATTAATACAAACATAAAAACACAAAAGCAGAGCATACCATATTACACAAACACACAAAAACACCGCACAAATCACACCACATTACACAACAACATAAAACACCCAACAAAACAACATCTAATACAGGAAAGCAAATAAAGTAAAGATAACATGCAACAACCAAGACATCAAACAACAAACATAAAAACCACAAACAAAAACAAGAGACAAAAACAGTAAACTACACACAATGACACTCAGAGCTGAAGGCCTCGGACACACAATTTAAACTCACCGAGATGAAACATGAGGATGGGTTCCATTAAGAGTGTGGTTCCTCTCGAGGTTTCTTCCTCGTGTCGTTTCAGGGAGTTTTTCCTCACCGCCGCCACCCCAGGCTTACTCACTGGGGATAAATAAATGTATTAGGGATAAAATTAGCTCATGTTTAAAGCCTTTCATTTTCTGTTAAACTGCTTTGTGACAGAGTCTGTTGTTAAAAACACGACACAAATAAACCGACTTAACTTACAGACAGACAGAGAGAGAGAGAGAGAGACAGACAGACAGACAGAGAGAGACAGACAGATGGAGTGAGAGAGAATGAGAGAGAGAGACAGAGAGACAGACAGACAGACAGATAAAGAGAGAGAGAGTGAAATCACTAGTAATATTAACAATTTTCTACAAACCAAATTTGAACCAAATCAATCTGAGGTCAATCTGGCAGTATATAAAGTCACTTCACTATATCATAATATAGCAATTAAAGCAAATCTACTTAAAAAACACCCAAAACATGAAAGTAAACCCAAAAAAGAAAAATGGTTTGATAAGGAGTGTGATCTGAAGCGAAAAAATGTCAGACAACTGTCGAACCAAAAACATAGACAACCACATAATGATGAAATTAGAGAGAGATATTGCAAAAAACTGAAAGAGTATAAATCTCTAATTCGAAAGAAAAAACAAAATCACTATGATGAAACCCTTGCAGAAATTGAAAATTCCATAAAGGAAAACCAATTTTGGGAAAAATGGAACAGCCTGAACCCAAAACAAAGGCAAGAAACACCACTGAAAGATGGAGAAATATGGAAAAGATACTTTGAAAGCCTGTATGAAAGCATTACACCAAAAAATCTCACAATTGGCCAACAAATCATTAAAGATAAATTATACTCTCTTGAAATGACAATAAAAGACAATCAGAGCCCTCTTGACCATGAAATCACATTGGATGAACTACTAGACACACTCCATAAACTAAAATCTAAGAAAGCATGTGGTCCTGACAGCATCAGAACTGAAATGCTGAAACACAGCACTCCTGAGCTGCACAGGGTGCTTTTGAAATTATTTAATTTAACCTTTCAAGCTGGCTGCTTTCCTGAGGTCTGGAACAGGGGGCTTATTTCCCCAATATTCAAGAGTGGAGACAAATTCGATCCTAACAACTACCGAGGTATCTGTGTGAACAGTAATCTGGGGAAGGTTTTCTGCTGTATTCTAAACGCCCGTCTACAGTCTTTCCTTATCAAACATAATGTTTTGAGTAATAGTCAAATAGGATTCCTACCAAAATACCGTACCACCGACCATATCTACACCCTACACACCTTAATCAATAAACATGTTCTCCAAAAAAACAAAAAAAAAATGTTTGCTTGTTTTGTCGACTTCAGAAAAGCTTTTGATTCAATTTGGCTTGATGGACTGTTTTACAAAATCTTGCAAAGTGGTGTAGGGGGTAAAACATATGACTTAATCAAAAGCATGTATTTGGACAACAAAAATGCAATAAAAATTAATAACAGTAGAACAGACTACTTCACTCAAGGGCGCGGGGTGAGACAGGGCTGTAGTTTGAGTCCTACTTTGTTCAATATCTATATTAATGAGTTAGCGGTGCAATTGGAACAATCTACAGCCCTTGGACTCCCCCTAAACAACATGGAAGTTAAATTCCTGCTCTTTGCAGATGACCTGGTGCTGCTGTCGCCCACAGAGGAAGGGCTACAGCAGCACCTGGACACTCTAGAGCATTTCTGTCAGAACTGGGCCCTGACAGTAAATTTGGCCAAAACAAAGATCGTAATCTTCCAGAAGAAACCCAGACTACAGGCAACCAGACACCTTTTCACTCTAGGAAACACCGCCCTAGAACATTCATTATCTTATAATTATTTAGGCCTGACACTCAGTGCCTCTGGAGGCTTTGACCTTGCAGTGAATGCGCTAAAAGAAAAAGCTCGTAGAGCTCTCTACGCTATTAAAAGAAACTTTTATAAAATCCAAATTCCAATTAAAATCTGGTGTAAAATATTTGACAGTGTTATTATGCCTATTGCATTATATGGATGTGAAGTATGGGGCCCACTCAGTAAGCTAGACTACACTAGATGGGACAAACATCCGATAGAATCCCTGCATGCAGAATTCCTCAGAAATATCCTCAGAGTCCAAAGAAAAACTCCCACAAATGCATGCAGGGCAGAATTAGGCAGATTCCCATTGGCAATAAATATTCAAAAAAGATCCCTGAAGTTTTGGACACATCTAAAATTCAGTGAAGAAAACACTATAAAGTCCCAAGCATTTAAAACCCAAGAGGTTAGCCCTAATACCAATCCCCTCAGTCAGTTGGTTCTGAGGTTAACTAAACCTCCTAACACACGAACTCATCAACCTCAGACCATCCCTGCTGTACAAAATCAAATCAAAGTAAAACAAATTATGAACCAATGCAAGTCTACATATCTGGAACACTGGGAGAATCAGACCAAATCACAATCCAAATTAGAGTGTTATCTTGGACTAAAAAGAAATT
>JAPEKM010000012.1:14505342-14516938 GCA_027575975.1 Cathorops multiradiatus
GATATTTGGTATACTCTATAAGGTGCCATAATGTTTCATGAAAAGTGATGGAAATTTTGTCATAAAAGTCATAAAATAGCAACTTTTTCCATAACTTTGAGCTCCTGGTGCCGCCATTAAACTTTTGAATTTTGTCAAAATGTTTCACCCAGTGTGTTTTCTTACCAAAAGGGACATAAAAACAAAAACGCATCATGATCGGAGGAACTTTTCATTTTTAGGGGGCGACTGATGCAGCCTACTGTCCAAGTTCTCACTTATTATAGCAGCTATAAACTCATTTCCCTCACCAGCCTCTCCTTTTTCCTCCCTCTTTAGTGAAATTAATCAAACAAAAAAAACCCTGAGAAACTGTAAAGAATCGTAAACTCCTCTGTCCTGAAGACATCAGAAATTTTACAGTTCCAGCTTCACCTCTGACTGATACACCGTGCTCGCACTGGAGACTCCTTCCCTGCAGAACACTAACATTATCGGTGATTTGATTTATTTAAAAAATCTGTTTATTATTAGCTGAGTGTCCGGTTGTGCACATCCCTGTGAATGAGCTGTTGCTATGGAAACGATACCGTATTCGTCCGAGTGCATTAATATAATCCTGTGATGTGCAGCTACACTACAGTCAGAGAATTAATCAACATCGTTAACGTTGACCAATCACAATCCAGAGTTCCACAAGTCGAGTGCGGTGTTGTCAGTGAACGCGTCAGGATTGAATAATGGGATGTCGCGCCCGGATTTGGATGCATGATGTCTGAAATGAGACTCACACGTTCAGTCTTGTGATGGCTTATGTTGAATATCGTATCGCAGGTTATTGGCACGTGCCTGCTTTTGTTTGCGTTTCTTGGTCATGTGATTTTAACACTGTTTATTTTGTTGTTCCAATTACTTTGTTGGAATTTTATTATATTTGGATGAAATAGTGTTCAGTGGGCGTGTGCTGATATGACACGTTTATATTACGGAAATGTGAGTTGATAATAAATTACGTTTTGTTTTAACATCCAACTGCGAGTAATTTTGGAGTCGTTTGGTGTTAATAAGATTTTTAAAAAAAAAAAAAAGGTTATCAGAATATAATTTCCCAATATCAGGACCACGCCATGTAGCTTTTCCCTCCTGTCTTGAAATAAATACTGCGAAGAGTTCAGTAATGACATCACACACGATTCCGCAGGTCTCTCATAGTGGCCTGATCCAAAACGACTTCTCCTCGTTATTGGTACTTTTACATTTTTCTACCTGAACTTGATCCTGCTCTTGTAGTTTAGGAGTGGTGATGGAGTGATGTTGGAGTCTGTGGTCATGGACGACGGATGTACATGTGAATGTTTGTCATGCTGCTCGTCTCTTTTAGCGCCGTGATGTTCTGCGTGAGGTCCTGGTGCACAGATGTGTTCCAGTGGCTTCTCTCATTACTTGAATCCTTGTTGTGCTTTGCTCTGAGGTTTAAATGTGTGATGATTCAGTCTGCCCGTTTTATTTCTCATATCGGTTTATTTGCTGCTCACGTCGTCACCATGAGTGCATGGAGTGTTTCACTCGGTTTAGATAAAGACTAAACCCGTACGTTATTGAGTTTATCGAGTTTGCATCGTCAGCTAGATAAATTTAACCCTTGGAACAATTTCTTGCGATCTGCAACAAAAAATATAACACTATGATTCATATTCCTGAGCTGGTGTGGGCGGAGCTTCATCACATTCAGTACACGTATCGTGAAAAATTTCGCACACAGGTTTGTTTATTCCCCCTCACTCTGTAACAGCGTTGTTGTTGTTGTTGTTGTTGTTTTTATATTGTTTGTGAAACAGATGAATCACGGTGTAAAATTCGTGGTGATGTTGCGTTCCATTTTATTGATCACAGCGTTGTATTTTAAAGCTGCAATGTGTCGCTTTTTATCGTCCAGACACCACGTTATTATAATCGACCTGTCCGGCCACGCCCCTCCAGATTTTATAAGATAAATCTGAGTGACGTACCCAGAAAAAAATTTGCATCTTGTGTGAATCTGTGAAACATTTGAGACATTAAAGACTAAATCCACTCTCAGAATTCCAACTCGGGTGTTTTACGCTCGCCATGTTTTAAATAATTTTTTCTTTAATTAAATGTTAGTTTAGAATTGTGTAACAAACACAGTACTGCAGTTTTAAAATAACGCTGTGATTTTGTTGTGTAGCAGTTCTCATTGTGCTGAATTTTAACAGAAAAGTGAAGAATTATTATTTTGTCCATTCTGTCAATTTTTTTTTCTCCTATGATGATTCTGGGAATGGTGTACGAAGTTTTTTTCCAAAATAATTTGTCCAAAATCTGGACAGTTGTGTTTATGCTGCTTTTTAAATGTGAGCACAATAATAATGCTACCTGCAAAGACGTCTTCGTCACGAACGTCTCAAACACGAGGTCGAGGATACTTTAAACTTCCCATGATTAAAAATATCGTACGTGAATATTCCGATATGTCGTATAAGTGATCAGCACAGGCCGAGCTGAGCGCTGATTTGTTTCCTGTTTTTAGGGAAGGGATCATTTTTGTTTTGGGATTTTCTTCATTTTGTCCTTGTTGGTACTGTGTGTGTGTGTGTGTGTGTGTGTGTGTGTGTGTGTCGTCTTGGCTGTCACTCAGTCCACATGTTTTATGGATGAATATTTTTGAATGAACTTCCTGTTCATGGAGGAAAGGTGAAGGTGCGAAAGTCCCGTGTTGTTTTTTGTTCCGTTAACACACACGTGAGGAAGAACTCGTCCAGATTTTCAGACATTTTCACACGAACGTATTTTAAATCTGGGAAAAGGAAAGGAAAGCTGTGTGCTGGTTTTTATTATCGCACATTTTGAGCTCAATGTTTTGTATCTCCTCTGAAATGTAAATAAAAAGACTTATTCTCAAATCCGTGCGACTCTTGTAACCTCATTTGGTCTTCAGTTTGGTCACTGATCCCAGGTGATGGACCTGACGAGCTGATTAGCTTCTTATAAATTAAGTGAGAAATTAAAAAGCATATAATCCACAGCAGACACGCATGCAGGGTTTTGAAGTTAATTTATGTGAATGCAACAATATTTTCTTTCTTTTCCCAGTTATTTTATTAAAGTCCCCGCCCACCAGTCAGCTGTCCCCATTCCGCAGTGGATCCCAGCGCTGGAGGGGTGAAGATCAGCACGCGCTTCCTCTGAGACACATGAAGCCGACTGCGTTTTGATTAAAGTGCCGCTTGTACTGCGTCACCGCGTGGTGGAAAACGCTATCTGCCCTCTTACACATCGTTCCGATCGATGGGAGAGAGTTTGCCCCTCCCACCCAGACAGCACAGACACCTTTGCTCTGCAGGGCGTGATCTTGATCTCCAGGTGAGAAGGGAAATGATTTTCTGTTGCGCTACTCGGGAGCCTGAAGGCATGATTTCATAAACCTCAAAATCCAGAAACAGCTTTATAAGTCTGCCCCAGTGAACATGATCTACATTATGATTTTTTTAAAATATTCTTTAGTCCAAGTCCCGCCCCCTCAATTGTACCAAATAAAATTACTCAAAACCCTTGTAATGAAACTGTTATAAATGCAGCGTTAAAGTTGTAATTTTGTCAACTTTGACTTAAAATGGTAACAAGTCCATTAATTTGTTAACAATAGACACCGTCGCATTATAGAAAATGAAATGTTTTAAACATACAAACTAATAATTTATTAATTTATTAGCTTTTTGCCACAACAAGATCTATATATGTACATACATTATGGCTGGGAAACCTCAACAGCTTGCGCCAATTAACAGTGGCCCCCATTGTACAAAATCTGCATGTCTTTGGATTGTGGGGGAAACCGGAGCACCCGGAGGAAACCCACGCAGACACAGGGAGAACATGCAAACTCCACACAGAAAGGCCCCTGTCGGCCGTGAGGTTCGAACTCGGAACCTTCTTGCTGTGAGGTGACAGTGATAACCACTACACCGCCGTGCTGCCGTGCCACCCATTGGTATCTCACCCTCCATCCATTTATATTTGAGGTGGTCCACAGGCTAGGGGCACAAATGATGGTGGCAGACTTTCTCTTCCATCAGGCGGGTCTGCTGCAGGCTGAATGACTCCCCAGCCTGAGTCAGGCACTGGGGGTATGTGGCAGTGGGGGCATGGCCAAGCATCGGTTTATGAATGGAGGGCGGGGCCAGGGAAGGTGGGTGGCAAAGTCAGTACACCTGTTGTCAATTAATGTTGTGTCTGTGTATGTTTTGCAGTGAGGATGGAAGGTAGAAAAGGAGGGAGAGAGTGAAGAGAGAGGATCTCTCTTGACTAGAGCACATGTCTGTGAGATGTGTGCATGTGTGTGAGAAATGTGAAGCAAAGTAGAGCTGAAAAGCTACAAAGGAAGTAAAAATAAAAGTCTGTTTTAACATTATTCCCTGCCTGCCATGCTTCAGTGTTCCACCCACATCAGGGACTTACAACAGATACTTTATTTTAAGTTGTTCCAGCATTTATTCTGATTTTATTAATTGCTGTCCTTTAAGATTCAGTCATCACAGGTACAAGTTCAGAGGAGTTATCTTCTGAACCCAGGTGCTGAGCGCATTATTGTGGAAGAGGTGGGTAGAGTTGGGATTTTCCTCTCATAATCTGATGATGAAATGAGAGAGGTTTTTTTGCCCACTCCTGGGGAATGGGCAATACTTTTACTTAGATATTTACATCTCAAATAATATCAAATTATTTTTGAAACACCCTGTACTATTAGATCTCGTCTGTGAGTTGAACATGTCCCACATATAAAGTATCTGTCATAAGTCCCTGGGATAGGCTCCAGCTTGCCTGCGACCCTGTACAGAATAAGCAGCTCCAGATAATGGATTGATGTATTTATCTGCATTTTTTAAATAAACAATGGCAGTTATTACTGTGGACTATTTCCTTGCTGATATGGATGGATGTGCTCCATGATTGGCATGAGACACTAGAACTGAGATGTCCCTATTTGATTTATCAAAATCAATGTCCACAGGTACCTGAAATACTGTAAGTAGTGAAAATGAGAGCACCAGAAGGCTGATGAGGATTCTAACCAATTATACAGGGTGTTTATATATTCTGGGATATTTACATCTCAAATAATGTAAATCTTTTGAGACACCCTGTACTATTAGATCTCTTCTGGGAGTTGAACATGTCCCACCAAGGTGGTGGATAAGAGATAGTTGGGGGTGGGGTAATGTGATGTACATCAACATCATTAGATGGCACTTAAACTCAGACAGTGGGCATTCAGTTGAATCAAAGCATATTTATTCTTATAATCTGAATTGAAAAATGAAAGATGTTTGAAGATGTATCTGTGATTAGCGAATGATTAGTGATTGATTAATAATTTAATTTAAGTATTATTCAATGATTACTTGAAGTTGTATGTGTTAATCTTGTATTTTGTGTGCAAGTACACAAGAATTATGCAAAGGTGGCACATTATGCAATTCTGCTTGATAGACAAAGAAATGAACATTGAAAGAGACTGACCCAGACTACACCGTATGGGACCACCCAGGCATGTCCATCATAGTAGGCGAGCACAATTGACTGAAATACCCAGCAAAAGCTGGAGTACATGGACCATAAGAAGAATACTGTCTGCTAATCCTGGAAAGGCCTTTGTGCATGCACCATCATCCAAGGATGTATTACAGGAATGGAGAATGAGTCCCAGACTCCATTATGAAAATATCTATCCTGAGATGGGACTTGGACTCAGGTCAGAGACACCCTAGGGAGCCTTGTTATTCCTGTACAATTGGGATAAACTGATCTGGATTCTGTGAGGCCAGATGAAGTGCTAGTAACCTCTCTCTGGTGTCCCAACAGCCTTGTATGTGGTGCAAAGCCATGAAGGACAGAAGAAAAGGCCTTGATGGAGACACCATGGACAGACAGACCTATTCTGACTGTGTTTTTTAATGTGTTTTGTATATTGTAAATGCATAAGTATATGGACTCAGAAAACTTGCTGTTGTGTTATTTCTAGTGTTACTTTTGTTTGCCATGAGTCATTGATTGATGCAATAAAATCACCGTTTTGTAGTATTATGCTCTGATTTAGAAGTCAGAAAGAGGGTATAAGGTATTTCATGTGTAATCACATACAAAATCATGTTGATTTGTTACTTCATAAATAGCGAGTGATCTCAGGAGAAGGTGTGGTGATTTTATGTGCATATATGTAGTCATGTACACATGTATCCTTAATGTAATCACAAATGTATTTTGATTCATATAACCACACATATATGCAAACACACACACACACACACACACACACACACGTTTGCATATGTGTATGATTATATGAATCAAAATACATTTGTGATTACATTAAGGATACATGTGTACATGACTACACATATGCACATAAAATCACCACACCTTCTCCTGAGATTGCTCACTAATACCTTCATCTAAAACCAGTGGCTCACAAGATACCAGATGTTGATCCTAAGGCCAAGATCCTGTTACTCTTAGGAATCGATATCCACCATGCCCACAAAGTCAGGGAGCAGCATAATGGCCCTCACAACAGCCCATATGACCAATGTTCTGTCTTCCACTGGGTAATAATGGGAGATGTCTACCTGGGTTCAGTACATGCTAGTCTGGGTGAGCACCATTTGCATACATACATACTAGTCTTGGTGAGCACCATTTGCACAAACATACTCATAATAGAGCCTATGCCTAAGCTTAAAGCCTATGTACACCATGTCCCAACCAAATGCAGATGATACAGATATTCACTGTTAAGACTTATCCAGTTCCACCTCAACACATACAGTACATTGGCAAATTCAAGCTACAAGTGCAGAGCATGCTTCTGGAAACACAATTTTCCAACCGACTCAACATGATGACAAAGTTGCACCTTCCATGGAAGACAGAATGTTCATGGCATGTTTGTTCATGTTCATGACAAATATATGTTCACTGACACCTCCAACAGCTAGTTTGCACCTCTTCTATTCTGTCTGTCTTGCCAGCAACTTCCCAATAAAAGAGCAGGCCATGACACACCTTATGTCTCTTTGTCACACCCTGGAGAGAAAATCCACTGATGCAAGAACACTTTGTCACATCCATGTAGAGAATATTTAAGCTGAACCACACAGCGCTGCGACCAACTGTGAAAGAAAATGAAAAGGTTTTGCATTTACCTAGGTTTGGCATATGCAGGTACCAGCCCCACCAGCTAGATCAAATATGCATTGTTTTTTATTCCAGTGCACAACACAAAGGTATCTCCTTCAATCATGTGTTATTCACTGCTTGTTTGTATTTATTTCCACCAATGTTTGTACTTTGTGTCTAATATTGTCCTTTAATATCTAGATAGAACAATACTTCAAATATACTTTTAGCTAGCTAGCTCATAGCTTGGTTGATCTTAGAATTGAATTGAAGAATTAACACTTAATGCAATATAATGTAAATGTTCATGTTTATTAGGCTACATGATAGTGTACAGCTGCCTTAAAGCTCCCTGGATAACCCTCCCTGGAGGAGGGTGAGGTGAGGTGCACACTGTGAGCTGTCAAACCGAGGAAGGCTGCTGGACCTGATGGTATCTCTGGATGCATCCTGAAGGACTATGTAGGCCAGCCAGCTGGGGTCCTCACCAGGATATACAACCAGTCCCTGTCCCAGTCTATTGTTCCACTCTGCCTGAAGGCCTCCACCTTAGTCCCCCTGTCCAAAAAACCCATCCATCTGCCTTAATGACTACCGGCCAGTAGCACTCACCTCTGTGGTGATGAAGTGCTTTGAGAAACTGGTCCGCAGTCACATCATGTCATTTATCTCCCCCCCAGGTTTGATGCACACCAGTTTGTGTATAGGTTTAATAGATCTACTGAGGACACCATAGTCACAGCCCTCCATACTGCCCTGACCCACATGGAGCAGCAGGGGAGCTATGCACAGTTGCTTTTTGTGGACTTTAACTCTGCTTTTAATGCTATCCTTCCCCACAAACGTGTCTAAACTGTCAGCCTTGGGAGTTCCACACTTCACCTGCCTTTGGGTGAATGACTTCCTAACTGACTGCACTCTGAGGGTTAGAGTAGGTCCGCACACCTCCATGGCTATCAGCCTCAACACTGGCTACCCACAGGGCTGCGTGCTGAGCCCCCTGCTCTATACCCTCTACACTAATGACTGCACCCCTGCCCACCACAGCAATATATTTGTCAAATTTGCGGACGACACCACAGTGGTGGGGCTTATCTCTGGAGGGGATGAGTCCGCCAACAGAGCCGACGTGGGGCGGCTGGCGACATGGTGCAGTGACAACAACCTGCTCTTAAACACAACAAAGACCAAGGAGCCAATTGTGGACTTTAGGAAGAAGAAAACAACAATTCAGCCTTTATTCATCAATGGAGACAGCATGGAGAGGGTTTCTGACTTCCACTTCCTGGGTGTCCACATCTTGGAGGACCTGACCTGGGGCACCATGACAACAGTACTGGTAAAGAAGGCCCAGCAGAGACTTTACTTCCTGAGGGTCCTCAGGAAAAACAACATCTCCCAAAAACTGCTGGTGTCTTTTTACCGCTGCTCCATTGAGAGCATTCTAACTTACTGTCTCTGCGTGTGGTACACGAGCTGCATGATGGCACAGAGGAAGGCACTCCAGGGGGTCATAAAGGATTCCCAGAAAATAGTAAGCTGCCCTCTCCCCCCATTGGAAGAACAGTTCCCGCTGCCTCAGGAAAGCTCAACACATTCTGCAAGACTCCTCATATCTGGGTCATAAACCGTTTGAACTGCTGCCATCAGGCAGACAATACAGAACACTTAAAACAAGGACAAACAGACTGAGAAACAGTTTCTTCCCAGTAGCTGTCAGCACACTGAATGCTGCAAGTGTCTAGATGTTTTGTATTGTGTGGCCATGTTTTCATTCTTTCTTTTTAAAGTATTTTTTTTTATTTTTGTATATATTATTTTATATTTTTGTATATATTTTATAACTTCTCCCATTTTATGTTGCACTGATCAAGGTCTGCACTTTAATTTAATTTCATTATACATGTTACAATGACAATAAAGATTTCAGAAGAAAAAAGAATAAACCTTTATTTGTCACATGCACACTTCAAGCACAGTGAAATTCATCCTCTGCATTTAACCCATCTTAATCAGTGAACTCACACTTGTGTGCGCACACACACACACACACACACACACACCAGAGTGCCCAGGGAGCAGTCAGGGGTTAGGTACCCTGCTCATGGGCACCTCAGCCCAAGGCCGCCCCACATCAACCTAACTGCACGTCTTTGGTTTGGGGGGGAAACCAGATCACCAAGAGGAAACCCATGCAGACATGGGGAGAATATGCAAACTCCACACAGAAAGGCCCTTGCCGGCCACTAGGTTCAAACCCAGAACCTTTTTGCTGTGAGGCGACCATGATAACCACTACACCACCGTGCCACCCATGTATTATTCTATTCTAGAAATGGGTTCCATCTGTTGGAATGCATCCTACTGTCACTTGTCTCACAAAATGATCAATCTTCATTTTAGATCTTAGCAAGTTGCATCATAATTTGCTAGTCTATTGGATAAGATGTTGAAGATCATCACAGTTATTGCTTTGAAACCAATTTCTTTTCACAAAATGGAAGTATGTTTAGGGTACTGAGCCACTTCTCCTATAGAATTTCATTCAAAAAGAACAGCCTCTGGTCTCCCTTCAAAGACCTCATAGCCATTATCCATTTTCAGCTAAAAATTGTAATCTCTCCTTTTACAACCCTGATTCCAAAAAAAGTTGGGACACTCCATAATACAAACATTAAAACATAATACAATTGTTTGCAAATCATTTTAACGTATATTCAACTGAATACAATACTATAATCCAAAGCATTACTTGTTCAAACTTTGTTTGTTTGTAATTATACACACATTCTGAATTTGATGCCTGCAAAATGTTCCAAAAAAAGTTGGGACAGGGGCAACAAAAGACTGGGAAAGTTGTGGAATGCTCCCATCTGCTTGGAATCCCTGCTTATCACCAAGATGGTGCCATGGATGGCTGCTTTGGTGTGTTGGTGCACATTGTTTTCTCTTATTTTGTTTGTAAAGTCAGTTCACTGCTACAATACTCGAATCCTTTCACCAGAGCAGAGCTCATGAATATCAGGTGAACAACTCCAGTGGACTTATTACCAACTTTTCTGGTGTCTTGCATAGAAATATTGAACATTCTGGTCAAAGGTGTGCTCACCTTTGCTCACTCAGTGAGACACCAGAGGAGAGGAAAACACACTGGTGTGGTTGTGCACCTCCATTGGCATGGACTTCACACTCCAATACCTGCAATACTTCTCTCTAATGTGCGGTCATTGTGCAACAAGCTGGATGAACTTCAGCTGCTGGTGTGGAGAAACAGGGACTTTCATCTTCTGTTTTATGCTCCACGGAGACATGGCTATGCAGACTCATTCCAGACTCTGTGCTGTAGCTGGCTGGCTTCCAACTTTTCAGAGTGGACCATAATACGGATCTCTCTGGTAAAACAAAGGGTGGTGGAATCTGTTTTTATGTAAACAGGGCCTGGTGCAGTGATGTGTCAGTGATCATACAACACTGTTCTCCTGACCTGGAATAATTTATCATTAATTGTGTGAGGGAAATTTAGTGAATGAACATTCCTATTCTCTGTGTTTCTGTGTGTTGAGCTCAAGTGGCCTAGTGTACTAAGAAAAGTTGTTTTTCCAATGCTGTAATCGCCTGTCTGTGGCCTTGGCTGGTGATAAGAATGGTGTCTGAGTTCTCCCTAACTACACATCCACCTGCACATACCAGAGCATGCCAAGCGCATGCGTTAACAAAGCTTCATAGAAAATCTTGAGGCAGTCATGTGAAGATGTGAGCAGTAAGCGAATGCCTTTAGAGTATAATAGATAACAGCCAATAAAATAAATCAGAGTGAGCATACTCTTGGCATCACTGAAGTGGTGTCTTCTTTTCTTCTTCTTCTTTTTCCTTTCTGTAGTAATTCGGATGGGTGGGTGGCGCACAGAAGGACGGCAGGCCAGAACTGAGTTTAAAAAAAAAAACTCTTTATTTAACACTTTTTAGCGTTCAGTCTCCTAGACACTCAGACACATGCGCACACACACACATCAGCTGTCTGGGGAGAGAGCTTCCTTCCTCTGCTCTCTCTCTCCTTATATACAGTAGGGCTTGGTCACTGGGAAGACACACAAACACATGTTAACTGACATGAGGTGCAGTGATTCTGCCACTTACCTTCCTGACTCCGCCCTCTGGTCACAGACTGACACTTGACCACACCCCTGCTGCTACACTTTCCTATTTTATATATCTTTTTTATATAATCTACTATAACAAATAACTGAAAAGGCAACTGCTAAGCATTCTGAAGTGTTTATTAGAAGTTTACTTGTAGGTGGTAAAAGAGAGCAACTGGACTTGCTTGAAGATTCTTGAAGACTTTTCACCTCTCATCCAAAAGGCTTCTTCAGTTCTGTCTGACTAATAGGGAGTATCAGGTATTTATCCTCTCATGGAT
>JAPEKM010000012.1:14558558-14570710 GCA_027575975.1 Cathorops multiradiatus
ACCCTACTGCCACACAACAAGCCATTCTGACTGAAATTTTTAATCAATCTCCACATTTCCCTGTGTGAAGTGAGCTGTGGCTGGATACTCAATATGGTGGAAAGGCAAACTTGACCTCTGACCTATGACGTTGGTGCACAAGGTCCATAGCACCATTTTAAAATGTGTCAGCTTTTTCATGAGTACATGTGGGATAGAAAGCCACTATAAAGCAGCCATTGAATAAATGTTAATCTTAAATTCCACTGAAATTGAGATGACCAATGGTTTTAAAAATGTTTTAAAAAGTGACAGATATAAGCCAGTGTTGTATTGATTTGTAGATCTGTGTTGATTGTACTTATTGATTTCAATATTCTTTATTTATTTAATTTTTTGTGGTCATTTACACTTGTGAGAATTTTGACAGTCACACACCAGAGATATCAAACATATCTAAACCATCTCAGAACAGTCTGCTGTTAATCTGTTTTCCACATATAAAATGTATATAATGGTAAGAAACATTTTTAAGAAGAACTCATGCAGGATTATTTCTGCTAAGAACATACATGTGAACAGTTTGGTTCCGAAATGCATTAAATCCACCGTAATAAACTTGAGAAAAAAAAATTCTTTACCAAAAAATTGGTCACATGAAAAGCACTTTTTTGTTGTTTGAAACGTTAATATAACACTATGAAGTTGTAATAACATTAAACATGCAAAACTAGATTTTGAGTTTTGAACTTTTATTGAAAAAAACCCCTGTGATTTATTTATTTTTTTCTTCCAAAATGCAATAAATCCATGACATGGTTTCCATCAAAATGATAGAAATGCATTAAATCAATAAAAATCAAGATTTGTTGTGCAAACTATAACAAGAAATAAGAAATAAAGTTAATCTACACATATGACACCCTCTGTCCTTGGACCATCTCTTATATTGGACCACAGATTTTCTTAAATTACCGTCATCTTGTCATCTACAAACCCTGATGTATTTTACACACAAATCTCTAAGGAATGTTCATAAACCCAGTCAGATGTTTACATGGAAACTTTTTATAAGGGAAAAAAATTATTCTGAACAATAAATTTAGAAATTTGGACACCTTGTACAGCATGCACGATTAATGGCATAGCAGCATGGAGCTCCATCCATGAGAGAATATAATAATGCATCGACGTGATTTTGATGGCTTTTGTGACCGTAGGGAACCCAGTCATCAGTACAAGGTAACATTTCTCAGAAGCACGACCACCAGACAATGAAATTTGTATCTTTATGTACATAAGATAGATGGGTTTTTATCCAGCACTTATTTTTAATTTGATTTTTAAAAAACAATGTGGAATTATTTATGAACATATTTTACATTCAATGAGAGCCTCACTTTTAAACTGTGCCTACACACACACACGCGTGCGCGCGCACACACACACACACACACACACACACAAAAAAAAAATATATATATATATATAATATGCATATTTAAAGTATAATATATAAAATATTATACTATAAAGTATAACTTTATAGTAATAAAACTATATTATTCTTAATTTTGTTTGTAAAGTATTTATGAGCACCAAACAAAAATGCCATTTGGTCCTAACATGTGATTTACTTCTTACCTGGAGGGACAATCATATCAAGTGACATGGAGGGGATCTATGTCTGCGCCATACAGCTTCTTAACTGGTGTCCCACAAATCTCAGGGCCAGGTACTTTTACACTGTGTTCACTATAATTTCCAGGGGTGCCAATAATAGTGTCATGTGTTTTTGTTGAAAAAATATTTTAAATTATAAAAGTACCTGTTCTCCCCCTACACCCACTATATCATCAGTGAGGTCATATACTCACAATGGTTTTCATTCCACTGCTATTCTGATGACACTCAATTTATCCTCTCTTTTCATCCCTTGGACATTCATATTTCTGCACGGATCTCTAGCTAGAGCTCTCATTATGGATGGCAGCTGAAACTAATTCCCATCAAGCCTGAGTTGCTGCACATCCCTAAAGATGCATCCTCATGTAAAGATCTTGTGATGTCAGAACTCACCATTACCTCATGCAACCCTGGGGTAGTTCTGGACAACCAAATGTCCTTCTTGTCTCACTTTGCTAAACTGATTAACTCATGTAACTCTTCTACAACATCAGAAGGAACCAGGTATTTCTATCCACAAGAAGCCATTCAGGTGCTTGATCAATCCCTTGTCATTTTGAGACTGGACTCATGCAACTTGTTCCTGGCAGGTCTGCTCCACCACAGCATCCTTTGCAACAGATCTGGAATGCACACACACAGTATGTTTTCAACTTCTCCTACACTGTGTAGCAAACCCTGGTCTGCATTATTCTCCATGGATCAACCAGACCCACCATCCCTAAAGGTACAAGTAAAACATATATGGATTCATTTCTCTATCCTGGCAGACAGCTGTCCAAACAGCTGAGTCATTGTCTTAGAATAAAGACTAAAGACCTAACTTCTCACCAATCACTTAACCCTTTGGGGTTGAGAGCTTCACCAGCGAATCTCAACAGGTTTAGAATGAGTAGGTTATGTATTTACATAAATATCCTTGTGAGTTTTTATCATACAAGCATGATAAACATGCTAACAGAAACTTTATAAATGACACTTTCCTATGTGCCCACTGCCAAATAATTTTTTTTAGTTTTTATATTACCCAAATTAGATGAAACATGAAACTTGTCACCTTACTCAGTCACACCAGATTCGGAGTGACTTACGCATTCACAAAAGACTATTCACATAGTTAATCACTTTCACTCTTTAGATTTTGATTGGTTTCTGTTTCACAGTGGGAATGCCCATCGTAAACAGGATAAAATCTCTCAGACATAGTTTAGGCTATTTGGAGGTAAAACTTTTTGTGAGATGGCACACAGATTTTATGCGCTTCGGATGATTCAGGACAGCGATTCAATTCATGACTCAATTCATGATTCAGAACAGCAGTTCAATTCAGTCTTGAGAACTGCAACACTGATGATGAGTGGTGCCTTTTTTTTTTCTTACTTCAACTTGATCCAGCTGAAGATCAGTGTAAATATAATATCCAGCTGAAGATAAGTGTAAATATTTCTCCTGTTTCTGATGAGCAGATCACTTGATATGCATGCGCAGTAGTGCATACACAGGAAAAATGACTGAGCAATTTTTCCAGAGTTAAAAGTATTTTCCTCAAAAATGGTTAATTTTGCTCTATTTGGAGAGTAAAATTTGGAGTTGGAGTCGGAGCAAAATTACAGAGTAATTGTGTAATGCTTGTGTCATGTTGTCTTGTAGCTTGTCACGTAAGAGCATGTGGTTCAAATGCCAAGAAATGAGGCATATTTTGTCCAAAATTAAAGTTCTGTGATGTACATGGTGTATGTGTGGTGTTTCTGTGGCATATCTGGGGTTTGTATGGGGTTCAAGGGATGTAAAGTTATGCCCTGTGTCCGAAATCACTACTGATGAGTTACCGCAGCATAACCATTTCGTTGGTGTGGCATTTCATTCTTACGTGTGACGTTGCTGCTGCATACTTGTGGTGTATCTGCAGCATTCACAGGTGGGTATAAAAGGGGGCCCCAAGCTGTGTTCATTATCATTTGTTACAGTCAAGAAAACAGCATACCAGCGAAGAAATCACTACCCAAAAAGAGCAAGGGAAAAGGGGAGACATCAGCTGTATCCACCCAGCCAGCCCTGGAGCCACCTTCATCAGACAGTGAAATTATTCCAGAGAGCCAGCCATAGCCTGAGCCTGAGCCAGAAGCCCAGTCTACAAGGGACACTGAAGCCAGGACCAGGTCACCAGCTCCCTCCGTGGCCTCCAGTATTGCTCAGGAAAGTGAATCTTCCTCATCATCATTCTCAGACTCTGATTTTTTCAGACTTTCATTTTTATGGCATACTCGCAATGCATGTGTGACATATCAAAGCTTCTATGTATGTGCTATAGATTTTTAAGTGCAGACTTAAAAATATGCTGCACCCTAGGATACAAGGAGATCATGTTATGCACACTAGAGTATTATCTACATAAGCTGGCGATGCTGTGATATTACTTTCTTACTGCCATGCTTCCTGATATGCCATACATATGCAAGGATGAAATGCCAATGTGTGACACAAGCATAACAGAGTAGGTTGTGGCTCTGAACTGAGTAAAATAGTACAAGAGTTAATTTCAAGACACACTGAAGAGAGTCAAATAACAAAATAAAGTCAAATGCTAGATAAATGAAGCTGTTGTAAAAAGTAGTTTTAGAACTATGTTGGAATGTGTGAAAAAACATTGCCTTACCTATTGTGACTTGATCTGATGGGATTAAGAGTTGACCTGATAGGATTAAGAATTGGCAGTGGGAAGGGTATTCACTCCTCTTATTGAATGAAGTGGAAATGTTTAGCCTTCTCATTGAATATCCCTCCCACTGCTAACCCTTGATCCCAAACAATAGGACATAAATGTTTTGATGGCCAGTTAATTGTCCAAATGGAGCAGATTCAAGTTTTTGTGCTTGATACATTCCTAAGACTGAACATAATCACCTCAAGTGATCAAAATGGTTTATCACAATGGGTAAGGTAATGCTTTTTCACATATTCCAACACAGTTCTGAAACTGCTTTTTACAACATCATTTATCTGTTACTTTTTTAAAAGTACAATCATGACATACATACTACATAGATATTACTGTAGCTGAACTTGTGCTGAATACAAAAAAGCCATATGACTTTGAAAATACTACTTGGATTTTTTATGAAATTGACAACAAAATTCAGAGCATGCCAAAATAATTAGAGTGTCAGAAAATACCAGAGGGTTAAATTAGACCTTACACTTATAACCAAACATTTGGTTACCCCGGCCAGATCACACATTTTGTTGTTTGACATGAATGAAGTAAACATAAACTCTGCAGCAAACTATTCTTAAATCACATTTTTTTTTCAAATATTAATGCACAGTTAATTTACACTTTAAAACCTAAAAAATACAATAAATTTGCTATTTGGAAGGTGGTGTAGTGGTTAGCACTGTTGCCTCACAGCAAGAAGGTTTTGGGTTTGAGCCCAGTGGCTGATGGGGGCCTTTCTGTGTTGTTTGCATGTTCTCCCTATGTTTGTGTGGGTGTGCTCTGGTTTCCCCCACAGTCCAAAGACATGTAGGTTTGGCTAATTAGTGGCTCTCATTTGACCATTGGAAAGGGGGTGGAATCTCTCCTTTTCCAATGTTGCCCAAGGTGAGAGGTGCTGGGCAGGTGTGGGGATACTCACAAGTCCCTGGCTGTGCACCTCTGTGTTGGAGTTCTTCCCAGTGAATGAGAGGGTCGCCTCTATGCAACTCCAAGTTGTGGAGAGGAAAACTGTGACTGTTTGTGCTTATGCACCAAACATCAATGTAGAGTATTCAGTCTTCTTGTAGTTGCTGGGCAATGTCCTGGAAGGGATGCCAACTGGGGAATCCATAGTTTTCCTGGGGGACTTCAGTGCTCATGTGGGCAATGATGGAGAAACCTGGAGGGGGGTGATTGGGAGGAACAGCTTGCCTGATCTATACCTGAGTGGTGTTTTGTTGTTGGACTTCTGTGCTTATCATAGATTGGCCATAACAAACACCATGTTGGATCATAAGTATACTGGTACATACCTGATACCAGAACACCTTAGGCTAAAGATTGACAATTGACTTTGTGGTTGCATCATCAGATCTGTGGCTGTATGTCTTGGACACTCAAGTGAAGACAGGGATCAGAGCTGTCAACTGATCACCTGATGGTGAGTTGGATCAGAAAGCAGGGGAGGCTGCCAGACAGACCTGGCAAACCCAAGCTTGTAGTGAGTGTGAACTGGGAACATCTGGCAGAGTCCTCTGTTCATGAGGTCTTCAATTCTCATCTCCAGAAGAGCTTTTCCTGCATCCCAGGGTTCAGCAACTCAGTAAAGGGAAGCAGGGCTTGCCTCAGGCTGTGTGCAGCCAGGGAGGAGAACTGCTGGCCCAAACTGGGGATATTGTCAGGCAATGGAAGGAGCACTTTAAGGAATTCCTGAAACCGTCTTACCCATCCTCCATGGAGGAGGTGGAGTCTGAAGACTCTGGGGCTCAGACTCAGATATAAGGGACTTCACCCTTATCTCTGACAGAGGTTGCTGAGGCAGTCAAGAAGCTCCTTGGTGGCAAGGCGCCAGGGGTGGGTGAGATTCACCCTGAGTTGATGAAGGATCTGGACATTGCTGGGATGTCATGGCTGACATGCCTCTTCAGTATCATGTGGAGGTCGAGTAGAGTGCCTGTGGAGTGGTAGATTAGGGTGCTCAGCCTCCCCAAGAAAGTTTATTCCAGGGTGCTGGAAAGGAGGCTCTGACCAATTGTCAAACCTCAGATTCAAGAGGAGCAACACGGATTCTGTCCTGGCCATGGAATGGTGAACCAGCTCTTTACCCTGGCAGGGTTGTTGGGGGGTTCATGGGAGTATGACCAGTCAGTTTACATGTGTTTTGTAGATTTGGAAAAGGATTACAACCGTGTCCCCTGGGGGCTCTTGTGGGGGCCATTGCAGGAGTATGGGGTATCGGGGCCATTGCTACCAGCCATCTGGTCCTTGTACAACAAAAGTGTGAGCTGTATCCATATTCTTGGCACAAAGTCAAACATGTTCCCAGTGTGTGTTGGACTCTGCCAAGGTTGCCCCTTGTTGCTGATCCTGTTTGTGATATTCATGGAGGGGATCTCAAGGTACAGCCAGGGTGAGGAGGGTGTCTGGTTTGTGAACTTCAGAATTGTATCTCTACTCTTTGCAGATGATGTGGTTCTGTTGGCTTCTTCAGAGTGTGAACTTCAGCATGCACTGGGATGGTTTGCAGCTGAGAGTGAAGCGGGTTGGATGAGACTCAGCACCTCCAAGTCTGAGGCCATTGTTCTATGCTGGAAAATGGTGGTGTGGTCCCTCCGGGTTGGGAGTGAGTTGCTGCCCCAAGCAAAGGAGCTCAAGTATCTTGGGGTCTTGTTCACAAGTGATTGCTAAATGGAGCCTGAGATGGACAGGCAGATTGGGGCGGTGTCAGCAGTAATGTGGGTGTTCTTCTAGTCTGTCATGGTGAAGAGGGAGCTGAGCCAGAAGGCAAAACCTTACATTTACCAGTCAATCTACATTCCAACTCTCACCTGTGGTCATGAGCTTTGGGTAGTGACCGGATGAGATTGTGGATACAGGTTGCTGAAATGAGCTTGCGGAGGGTGGCTGAGCTCACCCTTAGGGTGATGAGCTTAGATATCTGGAGGGTTCCCAGAGTAGAGCTGCTGCTCCTTCATGTTGAAAAGAGTCAGCTGAGGTGGTTTGGGCATCTGATTAGGATGCTTCCTGGGTGCCTTCCTTAGGATGTAGACCCAGAACATGCTGGAGAGATTATATATTTAATCTGGCCTGGGGGCACCTTGGGATCCCCCAGGAGGAACTGGAAAGCATTGCTGGGGAGAGATATACCTGGAATACAGATAAGTGGAAGAAAATGAATGGATGGATGGGTAAATTGACTATAGGTATGAATGGTTATTTCTCTCTTTGTGTCAGTCCTGTGATGATCTGGCAACTTGTCCAGGGTGTACCCTGCCTCTTGCCCATAGACAGCTGAGATAGGCTCCAGCTTGCCCACAATCCTGTACAGGATAAGCGGTTACAGATAATGGATGGATGCTATTTGGATTTTTTTGCAAACCTACAGTATATATCATGATAAATCTTAGAATAATCTATTGTCAATATGAATTGTGATATTTTTGTCATATTGCCTGTGCCTGTCAGGAAGGATTGTTAAGTATCTGATTCATTGAATAAAGAGTTTAAAGATATAAAGAAATGTATAGGTATAGACCTCATGGTCATTATTATTATTATTATTATTATGGGGGCAGTCATTGCCTGGTTAGAGAAGCAACCTGGGGCCTAAAAGGTCAGCGGTTCGATTCCCCAGAATGGCAGGAAAAATGTGAGGGGAGTTGAGTGACCAAAAGGCACTTTTCCCCCTTCCTCTGTATCATGGCTGAAGTACCCTCAAGCAAGACACTTAACTCTCAAATGTTCCTTGGGCGCTGCAGCATAGTTGCCCACTGCTCTGGGTATGTGTGTGTGCTTATTGCTCACTTGTGTGTGCATGCATGTCTTCACTACTTCAGATGGGTTAAATGCAGAGGAGGAATTTCATTGTGCTTGGGTGTACATATGACCAAATAAAGGCTTCTTCTTCTTCCTATTTATTATTATTATTATTATTATTATTATTATTATTATTATTATTATTATTATTATTATTATTATTGCTTTTAGACAACAAGTACATTTGTGTATTTAAGTGGAATTGAAATTAAATATTTAAATGTGATGCTCTTTCTTTTCATCTTTAAGGGTAGCAGGATTTTACAGTGTTATGAATTTACTTCTTTGCATATCTCAGGTCAGGAACACACAATGTCAAATGTGATTATGTGAAGGGTTTTCCCAGGCCAGCACACATGCACTGTATTCAACATACAGAACTTTTCCCAACAAAATTCTCTCTCTCTCTCTCTCTCTCTCTCTCTCTCTCTCTCTCTCTCTCTCTCTCAGATTCTATGCATTCCTCTGAGTTTGGTCATGCATTGAGTCAAGCCCTGACTTTCCCAAAGCTGATATTAATAACACAGTCCATTGTGATACAGTTATTTTCATGGAAGCCTCAGAGGAAGTCATGTGATTTTAATTAGTCCCTGGGGCTGGCAAGGTCTCCATTAAGCACGTTGTTTTAACTCACACAGCCGTCCATGAGCTGGAAAAGCTGAGGAAGTAGCAATCGCTGTGGCTGGGTGGGTGTCTTTATTTGAAGCTATTTTGAGCACCTTTTGTTAATGGGTTTCAGTCTTAGAAAAATCTTCTTCTCTCTTTTGCCTTTAACTATTAGCATTAAAAATATGAATAGTAACTAATATTTGCTTTTGGATCTGATGGCTAATATTTTGTCAAATATCTTAGAGTAAATAAATGGCTCTCATCAAATAAAATCATAGTGGCTTAGCAGAGTGCATTTCTCATTTTTAACAATACCTTTCTGAACTTAGCACCATGCACTGTCAGGTGGGTTGCTACAAAACACATGGCTGAAACAGTAGGTACTTTCCTTATGTAGACTCTATCTCATAACTCAAAATATTTGCATTCATTACTGCTTTCATAGCTTGCCTTTACTGCTCTGCTCATTCAAAGGGAAAGTGCAGAATTGGTCCAAGATCTTTATAACAGCTTTTAGAAATGCACCAGCCATAAATACCATTGAGTCCAAGACAGGCAATCTAATGCATTTATGGAAACTTGGCCATGTTTTCTGATTTGAATATTTGTCATTGATATTTGTACTTCTGGATGTGATACAGTAGCTTCTGGATCTCAACATGGGGTCATAGCAAGATCATAGTAATCCATTAACATTTCAAAATCCAAATGAAATATAAAAGGATACTATGTATAGCTGTTAAATAAAGACTTTTTGCAACAAAAGAAAAAAACATCTTCTCAATTATTGTCATACAGTATACATACATAATACATTCATTCAAGCTGGTGCAATTTATTTACTATTGACTCATGATGGGCATGTAATAAAGGAAATAAATATTAGTGGTGAAACAAATGTGCACTATTTTATCCAAATACTGTACAAGATTTGGCCATTTAAATACACAGACATTAACTCAGTTATATGAAGCATGGCCTCCTTAAAAGAATCACAGAAAGAAAAGGGTCTAAACTATCGCTCTGATGAGGATTATGACTGTGAAAAACTGCTCAAATGTTCTCCAAATGTTTTACCCAGGCTTAAGCAAGACCACATCTGCATGTTGCCCCTAAAAAGCAACATAAATTTCCTCGCATTTGCCTTATGAATGTCAGCTCCATGTTGTGGCCCATGTTACACAAATACTCACCCCACATGTTAATGCTGCACATGCAGCAGGGCTTGGGTTGGGGCCTCAGTTTGACCATCATATTAAACTGACACACCCTGCTGCAGGGGCCAGATCAGGCTTGCGCAGACGGAAAATAGAAGATCCATATTGAGGCCTGTGACATGCTGGCTTACCCTTTATTCCCCAGTTGCCTGGAGCAGCCGGCCTGGACTGGAGCGCGCATTAACTGAAACAGGTGCAAAAAAAAGAGTTTTTTTTTTTTTTTATCAGCTCCTTCGGAAATCATAAAGCAAAAATATTGCTGGGAGACAGGTTTTCAGGCTGCCCTGTGAGCAAACTGAGAGGGGAAATGGATCAACGTGTGGCCACTGAGAACAGTAAATCAACAGGCAAAAGGAGAGCTCAATGTACTTTAGAGACCCAAGGGATCCAGCCCAAGGCCAGGGTTGTCAGTCATGGTCTAGTGTTAATGTCAAAGCCAGCTGGGTCTGGCAGCATAAAGATGAGTGGAAAAGATTGAGCTGTCTTTGTCAATTGCTTTAGCTCCAATAGAGGCCATCATGTTACAAGCAAGAGGCTTTGACTCTGAGATGATGTAAATAGAAGAGATAGACTTCACAAATTACAGGAATACTGCTGTAGATTTCATTTTCAGCTGTGTTGTTTCTTTAGAAATATAACAGTAATGGAGACATTCTAATATTGAAGTAATGCTAATTTTTATTCACATTTATTTTTAATTTAATTGATACAAACTTCACTTAATTTCCCTAGGCACATTAATATAGTATCAATCACTGCCATATTGTATCAAGTAAGAGGTAAAACTGCCAATTCACATGAAAATGCACAAATAGATACACCCTGTACACCACTCATTCTTCATAGAAAAGTCTATCTCAGTGTATCATATTTTCCATTATAGCCATTTGCTGTTTTAAAAACATATTTTCATCTATAGTTTCATCTATTATGAATACTAGTCTTAAGGTGCATTATTTTCTGTCTCTTTTATGAGCTTGTACCTTTGATATTTTTACAATGAAAAGCATTAATACATAAAAGTTGAATTTCTACCATTTTGTGCACCAATGCGTCTGAGTATATTAGAAATATAACCAAATATAAACACGTTATTAGGACAGAACACATAATACAAATCAGAATGCTTCAGACAAGGTATGTGTATTGCAGGATGAAGCAAACAAAAAAAAGTTCCACAAGTGTAATGATTCACTTTATTTTGGAGTTTAGGATAGCTCATGTCAGCTTGTGGGAAGGGTTACCAAGTTTCATATGACAAAATTCCCAGCCTCCAAAAACAACTTGAAAGTTGCATATTAGGACTTAGGAAAACAGCCGAACATGTTTGGGCATAGAAAAAGGTAGATAGCTTCTTCTTTTTCTGTCTTTTTGTGGGAACTAAGTTAACAGTGATGCATATTTATAAATCTGATGCCATTGTACACAGAACCTGACAAAAAAGTGGATATAATGTCTCAAACAAAAGAGCTCATTTGACCTGCAGACCAACTGCAAACATTAAAATTATCTTATTCTGCTCATTGGAAGATTTATGGACATGGTGAAGGAGGACATGAGGATGATTGGTACAATAGAAAAAAGATATGGATGGCAGGAGGAAATGGAGGGACATTATCTGTTGTGGTGACCCCTAATGGGAACAGCCAGAAGAAGAAGCAAATGTGTTCAATCCAGTGATGGAATACAAAAGTACAAATCAGATTCAAATAGCTCTGTTTTATTGGTCAATGACAATGCATTGATATTTTGACAAATCAGTGTTGTTTATTTCTTCATCTTTTGGTCTAAAATGTATGTTACCGATCTTGGACATAGCACTTCCAAGATGTTAGAAGCAGCTCAGCTAGCTCTCCCCAAAGGGTGTTATGTTTTGTTCTTATATGGCTAAATTGCACTATTCTATCTCAGAATGCATATGCAAAGATCTCATGTGATAGAGACACCCTGCTGGACATTGGAAAAAGATGCAAAGGATTTTCATTCAGCAAACCAGTTATAACCTTTGTCATTCCTGGAACTAAGCCAGGTGCAAGGTGGAAAAGATACCTATATGATATCATATACATATTGTGGCACTCACTTCTGTGGCAGGGAGAACACAGACACACAACCCAGGTCTCAGTGGGATTAATACATGCCTTTTTAAT
>JAPEKM010000012.1:14599847-14613310 GCA_027575975.1 Cathorops multiradiatus
TTAACCTAACCTGCATGTCTTTGGACTGTGGGGGAAACCAGAGCACCCAGAGGAAACCCACACAGACACGGGGAGAATATGCAAACTCCACACAGAAATACCCTCGCCAGCCACAGGACTCGAACCCAGGACCTTCATGCTGTGAGGTGACAAATTAAACTTTATTTTTATAGTGTTTTCAACAATAGGCACTGTCACAAAGCAGCTTTACAAAAATATACAATCCTGTGAAAAAGTCTTAGGCACATACAAAGAAATGCTGTAGAGTAAGGATGCTGACAGCATCCAAACATTCCAGTTCATTTAACACTCTATGCCCACGAACCCTTGAGTTCTCTGCCTTTACTTAAGAAAAATGTTTTAACATAAGGTTATTTTTGGCCTACATTTAAACAATGAGATTCAAACATTAATTATAAGGTTGTTCCATAACTGTGGGGCTTTGTAAGAAAAGGCTCTGCCCACTGCTGTAGCCTTCACTATTCGAGGTACCAACAAAAAATCTGTACCTTTTGATTGAAGTGTGCAGATCATAAAACACCAGAAGTTTGCTCAGGTACTGCAGTGCAGACCATTCAGTGATTTGTAATCACTGAGAAATTTGAGTACATGCCAGTATATTGTGTATAAGATGGTAGTTATGTGGTCTAGTTTTTTTCTGTATTGTGGAGTGGCATTGTATTTCTTATCTTAGCAGTATTTCTGAGATGAAAGAAGGCTATCCTAATAGTATTATCAACATGAGCTTCAAAAGAAAGATGCAAGTCAATAATCACACCAAGGTCAAAAGAGCCTTTTCTGTTAGTTAACTACACATGTAAGTGCCTGAAATTTATGAAACATTACTCCAACTTTGACTGGAACCATGTTCTATGGTCTGATCAAATAAAAATTGAGCTTTTTGGCAATAAACACTCAAAGTGGGTTTGGTATAAAAAAGGATGATGGCTATAATGAAAAGAACCCTATCCCAACTGTAAAATATGGTGGAAGTTCTATGACATTTTGTGGCTGTTTTTCTTTCTAAGGCCTTGGAATGTCTGTTAGGGCACATGGTATCATGGACTTCATGAAATACCAAGACATTTGAAATCAAAATCTGGCTGACTCTGCCAGGAAACTAAAAGTGGTCATTATTGGATCTTCCAGCAGGACAATGATCCAAAGCATATGTCTAAATCAACACAAAAATGGTTAGCTGACCACAGAATCAAGCTTCTGCCATAGCCATCCCAGTGCCCTGATCTGAACCCCATTGTAAACCTGTGGGGTCAGCTGAAGAGGAGAGTGCGCAAGCAAGGGCCTCAGACCCTGGATGATCTGGAGAGATTGTGTCAAGAGGAATGGTCTCAGATACCCAGCTCTGTATTCTTCAACCTTATAAAATATTATCGGAGAAGAGTCATTGCTGTTTACCTGGCAAATGGAGGTTGTACAAAGTAGTAAATGCATGACTTCCAATAATAGTGGCGTGTGTTTTATTACTGAAAATAATTCTTTCCAGATGAGGGATTTGTTTTTATCTGAATATTTTTTTAAGTAAAGGTTGAATTTTTCAAATTTTTTTTCAATGTGAGATGAAGCTACTTCACCAAAAGGCAGATTTTTTTTTCTAATCCTTTTTTACTAATCTTTACAAGGGGTGCAAATAATAATGGAGGGCACTGTATAGCTGCATAATAAGCATAAAGATAATGAAGTGAGAACTGCTGAAGTACCCTGCTTAATGTTTACTCAAGTAAGAGGTATAGAACCAAAAATATAAAATACAAAGTAAAAGTAACATAATAGTAAAATAACAAGTATTAGAAGTGCAGGCACTAACAGAGGCAGCCGCAGGGGAGAGTAGATGCATTACAAACTAGTAACCAAATCCAAACTGGAAGCCTTTAACCAAAGTCAGGGTCAAGCAAGGGGTTAAGCAATGTGCAGATAGAAAATCATAGAGTAGGCGAGAGATCTTAGTCAAAAACAAGCAGAAACAGAGTCATGGGAAGTCAACACAGGAAACAAACAGCTCGGTATGATCAGGTATAAACATGCTGAGTGATACTTTGCACTGACTGAGTGGAGAGAGAGAGTCCTTAATTACTGTGGATAATGAGGAACAAGTGCAGTGATGATTAGAATTCTTGAGAGGGAGGGCGATGAGGCATTTGGGAGTGATAGTCTCTGGCAGCCATGTTTGGAGGCTTCCACAAACTCTGGTTACTAGTGCTATCAGTGACATAACCCCCTCCCACCCCCCACACACAGGCATGCACTCTGGGAGTGTTTTTCTTCCTTGGACATCTGCATTTTCTTGGTGCTTTTCAGGATATTTGGCATGAAAATCCTAGGTTAGTAGTGGGTCTAAGATGTCTTTAGCTTGAACCCAGCTGTGTTCCTCAGGTCCATAGCCCTCCCAGTCCACCAGATACTCAAGGTTGCCTTGTCTACAGTGGCATTAACTATCTTGTGTATGTGGTACACTGGTTGTCCATCCAGGTCCAGAGGTGTAAGGGTTTCTGTACTTACTGCTATGTTGTTGTTAGTGGTCCTGGAATGGCTGGTTTTAGACACAACACATGGAAGATAGGGGATAGGTGGGAGTGTTCTGGGAGTTCTAGTTAATAGGAGACCTAATTTTCTTGACAAAGTACCTCGATAGGGCCGATGTACCTAACACTGAGTTTTCAGCAGATGTTGGGGTCCCACAGGCACATATGCTGGCATCTCCCGTCTGTCTTTATCAGCATAGTACTGGTATGTTTGTACTACTTGTTCTGTGCATTGATGGATGCTCTCCCACACCTGCTTTGCTGGAACCATGTGTCAATGGCTAGAATGTTTGTGGGAGAGTCATCCCAAGGAAATAGTGGTGGCTGGTAACCAAGTACACACTGGAGTTGTGTGGCTGAGTGTTTGAGCAAGTTCTGTTCATATTCAGCCCAGAAGAAGAATTGAGACCAATCCTTGGGATTCTCCAGACAGAAAACTCTTAGGAAGCACCCTATTTCCTGATTTGCTTGCTCAACTTGACCATTGGACTGCAGTAATAGCCTGAGGTTAGGCTTACAGACACTCCCAGCTTGTCCAGTAACTTGGCCCATAATCTAAATATGAATTGGGGACCCCTATCACTCACTGTGTCTTCTGGAATCCCAAAGTATTGTAAAACATGGGAGAAGATTAGTTCTGCTGTTTTGAAGGCTGTGGGTTGGCCGGGCAATGGGATGAGTCAGAGTGCCTTGGAGAAGCAGTCAATGACTGCCATGAAGACCGTGTGATTTTGTGATTTGGGTAGGTCAGTAATGAAGTCTATGGCTAGGTGGGACCAGGGTCTCAGGGGTGTGGGTAGTGGCATGATCTTACCTACCAATGGGGTCCAGGGTACCTTGGCTTGGGCACAAGCAGAATAGAAGGAGACAAAACTGTTGATGTCAGTGAGCATTTTCCCACTAATACTTTGTCTAAAGGAGCTAGTAAATGCAGTGGCTACTAGGATGTCCCATTGCTGGAGATGAATGTGCCCAAGTGATGAGGTGGCCCTGGAATCACTGTAGGACAAACATCAGACCTGAAGGGCATGCTTCCAGAAGGTTGTGGGGCTGAGTTTGAGACAGTTCCTGGTCTATCTCCCAGGTGAGGGTATTAATGAAACACTTGGGAGGTAGGACAGGTGAGGATTCTTGGCTGAGAGTAGTGGAGGAATGAGTTCTGGATAAGGCATCCACCTTTATGTTCTTGGAACCAGGTCAGTAAGTGATGGAGAACCAGAAACATGTATAAAAGACAGCCCAAAGTACCTGATGTAGGTTCAGTAGCTTAACTGACTTGAGATACTCTAGGTTTTTATCATTTGTGAGAATGATGAACAGATGTGTGGCCCTTTTAAGCCAGACCCTCCACTCCTCTAAGGCCAGCTTGATGGCCAAGAGTTCTCTGTTTCCTATATGGTGAATTTTTTTTCAGATGGTGTAAGCTTCTTGAAAAAGAATGCTAAAGGGTGTAATTTGGGCTTCTCTCTGAAGCACTGGGACAAAATGCCACCCTCTCCTGATTCAGAGGTGTTGACCTCAATGGTGAAGGCCCTTGAGAGGTCTGAGTGCTTGAGAATGGGAGCTGTGGTGAAGGCTGATTTTAGCTGGGCAAAAACATCCTCCACCCCTGGTTCCATTGGAGATGCTTGGGCCCCTTTTTGAGTAGGGCAATGTGGGGAGTTGCAATGGTGCTAAAGCCTTGGATTAACTGTCAGTAAAAGTTTGTGAAGCCTAGGAATCATTAGAGCTCCTTTCCTGTAATGGGCATGGGCCATGTTGTGACTGCAGCTACCTTGTCATAGTCCATGCTGACCCCTTTTGTGCTGATAACATACCCCAAGAAAGATATTTGGGAAGCATGGAATTCACATTTTTCTGCCTTGACATATAAATGATTTTTGATGAACCGAGTGAGTACAGTTCTAACATGTTCTTTTTGACTCTCCTCTTCTGACGAGTAGATGAAGATGGCATCAATATAGTCAATAACATATTGTCCTGGCATGTCTATGAGTACATCATTGGGTAAACTCTGGAATATGCTGGACAAACAAAATAGTCCATATGTCATGATACAATATTCAAAGTGCCCTGAGGTGGCACTAAAAACAGTTTTCCACTCATCCCATTCCCAGGTATACACCAGATTGTAGGCACTCATGAGGTCCAACTTTATGAAGGTGTGGGCTGACTGCAACTGTTCTAGGGCTGAAGGTACAAGTGGTAGCAGATATGGGTATTTGACAGTGATTTGATTTAGTCCTCTGCAATCAATGCATAGCCTGAGGCCCCCCCTCATTTCTTCTTAACAAAAAATAACCATGCTGATACAGGAGATGTCTACAGATGGATGTAGCCTTCTTGCAGCACCTCTTGAATGTACTCCTCCATAGCATTCTGTTCAATGATAGAAAGGGGGTAGATGTGATAGTGTGGTGGTGTGGTTCTTGGGAGGACATCTACCATAAGGTCTATGAGGAGGTAACCCATTGGACTTTCCTTTGCTGAAGACCTCCTTGAATTCATGGTAACAAGCAGGGACATGCTCAGTGCCACTTGGTGAATGGCTCTCCACTGAGATGGAGGCTAGGGTGATCTGGGGTAGATTAAAGCAGTACTGGTGATAGGCTGGAGAACAATGAAGAATCTCCCTGTTCTGCCAGGAAATGAGAGGGTCATGAAGCTGCAGCCAGGGAAACCCCAGAATGATAGCTTGGCTCTGAGTATGGGTGATGAACAATTAGATGGTTTCCTAGTGCTAGCTCCCACCTGAATCTCAAGGGGTAGTGTGCATGTGGTAATAAACCCCTGCCCAATGGGTCTGCCATCAATGGCCTTGAGGGTTATGGGTTGTGGGAGTTCGTGTGTGGGTAACTTGAGCCTTTGAACAACCTCATAGTTGATGAAGTTGCCCTCAGTCCTGGAGTCTATAAAAGCAGAAAGAACATGGGAAGACTCTGTAAGGTTTCATAACACCCAGAGCTTGAGGAATTTATGTAGTTAAGACGCTTTGGAACTCACTGGCAGAGCGGTGGTGGTGTTAGAGTTTCTTACTGTCTCATCATGTCTTCTAGGATTTGAAGACATGATTAGACATGATGCATTTTATTTCTCTCTCTGAACATGGCATGCAAGTATTGGAAACCAAAATGGGCATGGGAGACTGGGTAAGTTGGGCACTCACTGGAAAATTCTGTAGGGATGGCATGTTGCAGAGGAAGTTACCTAGTCTGATAGCAAGGTCCATTAGAGTTTAGGGTCTTTTGTTCATCACGGCATGCTAGTTCAATGAGAACAAGTGGATCTAATCTCTGGCAGAACATGGCCTTCAGAGCCAGTTCATTCCATCCACTCTCAGCAGCAAGAGTGTGGAACTCGAGAGTGTATTCAGTCACTTGTCTTTCCCCTTGCTTTATAGTCAGCAGCTTCTCACCAACTTCCATGCCCTTGGGCTGGTGGTCAAACACTCTCTTAAACAGTTCAATGAAGTGCTCATAAGATGTTGTAAGCTCGCTGTCTATCTCCCATACCACGGTAGCCCATTGAAGCACCTTATCGGTGAGCAGATTGAAGAATTGTGTGATCTTCTGCTTATCTGTGGTGCCAGACTATGCTGTGAAGAAGAGTGAGCATTGCAGTAGGAAGCCCTTGCATTCTAACACTTCACCAGATAATTTGTCCGGTTGAGGAATGAGTATAGAAAAACTTACAATGGGTGCTGAACATGTTAGGAGGGCCTGCTATACAGCAGTGGTGAGTTGGGATATGCTGATGTCAAGATCACTCAACATTTTCTGATGTTCTCCTAATAAATGTCCTTGCACAGAAATAGCAGTTTGCTTCGCCTCTTCTGTTGCATCCATGATATAGTGAAGTATCCTATCAGCAGTGCAGGTACTTATGGAGGCAGTCACAGAAGAGAGCAGGTATGTTGCAAACTGGTAACCAAATCCAAATTGGAAGCCTTTAACCAAAGTCATGGTCAAGCGAGGAGTTGAGACAGAATGTCATAGAGTAGGCATGGGATCAGAGTCAAGAACAAGTGGATACAGTCACAGGAAGTCAACACAGGAAACAAAAAGCTCGGTATGATCAGGTATAAACATGCTGACTGATACTTTGCACTGATTGAGTAGATAGATAGTCCTTCAGTACTGTAGATAATGAGTACCAGGTGCACTGATGATTAGAATTTTTGAGAGGGAGGATGAGGAGGCATTGAGAGTTGTAGTCCGTGGTGGCCATGTTTGGAGGCTGCCACAAACTCTGGTCACTTGAGCTATCAGCGACAATAAGAAAATAAATGTTAAAAAAAAAATAAGAATAGGAAAATAAATAGAATTTAAAATAAAATACTATGGGAATAAATGTAAAAATAAAAGAATAGGAAAATAAATAAAAATAAAATAATACACAGTTATTTCTCCTGCAGTGACTTTAGTCACCATGGAGGCAGGCCATTTGGAGTAGCCTGCTGAACTCTCTTTTCGACTGAGTTGCCCTCTTCGCTTGGTCAATAGTCACTCCTAACAGGTTCGCTACTTTTTGCCAAGGATCCCTATAATATCGTCTTGTGGGCAGGGCAAACATTATCTTTTTCGTGAGTCTCTGGTTCTCGCCCCTACAAACATGGGCAGTCCATTGGAGGTGCTGGATAATGATAGTGTCCCTGATTGGTTTTGTTTTCGTTATTCTTCTAATATCATTATCAGAGTCAGCAAAATGGAACTCATCATCTGTGTCATCCTTCCTGTGGCAACCTCTCTTCACCATACTTGGTGAGTAGGATCCAAAAGCAGAAACACAAACCAGAAAATCCAGTGAATAAAAAAAGATTTAAAGTCCCAGAGAATAAATGAAAAAAATAGACCAGACAAAAAAAATGTAATAAAGATAATAAATCTCAAGAGTGGAAGTCCAGGGCATATCATGACAGTACCCCCCCAACGAGCGCCTCCAAGCACTTTAGGAAGAGCATCAGGGTGTTGCCAGTGGAACTCCGTGATAAGTGTTTGGTCCATGAACCTGGCAGGGACCCAACTTCTCTCCTTTGGACCGTAACCCTTTCAGTCCACCAGGTACTGGAGACCTCTGCCTCGCTGCTGTACCTTCAGCAGTTTCTTGACCATGTAGGCCTCGCCATCATCGATGAGCCTGGGAGGAGGAGGGGGTTTGGAGGTGTAATGTAAACTTCCAATGAACACTTCAGAATGCTTAGCAGTTGTCTTTTCAGTTATTTATTATAGTAGATCATATAAAACAGATATAGAAAATAGGAAAGGGGAAAAAAAAGAAGAAGAGAAGACGCCACTTCAGTGATGCCAAGAGTACGTGCACTCTGAGTTGTGTCTTAGAAATTTTATCTATTATACTCTGAATATATTTGCTTACTGCTCATGTCTTCACATGATTGGCTCAATATTTTCTATGAAGCTTTGTTAAAACATGCACATGGCATGCTCTGGGATGTGCAGGAATTCAGACACCCTGCTTATCACCAGCCAAGGGTACAGAAAGGCAATTAAAGCATGTGGGGGAAACAACTTCTCAGTACACTAGGCCACTTGAGCTCAACACACAAACACAGATAATAGGAGTGTTCATTCACTAAATTTCCTTCACATTTCCCCCCTTTTTATCCTACAGGATAATAATTGCTAAAAGGAAGAAATGTACACAATTTCAGTGGTAAGATTTCCCAAAGAGATTCGACTTAACATGTCATTGAGCGTACAGGGATAATGCTAAAGCTGTTTTGTAAGACATAGATGTATTAAGTTAATGCTAGCAAGCTATATACATAGATCAGGAAACAATAGAACAGCAAACAACCACAAATGAGAGTGTCTTAAGCTAGGGCTAATTTCATATCAGCTGTGCTGATGTCATCAAATGGTGGATTATAGTCTTCGTGTGCGTTTGGAGGCCAGTCAGGCAAGTCATCTGGGTCTATTTTCACCATCTGGTAACCAATATTCGTCAGCTGCCTCTGAAACACAGACATACAACATTGACAGAAAACAGAGAACAAACATAGCATCACAATCACTAAACCCAGGACTGGTATGGTGGATAGAATCAGAGTCTTCCATCCACTAAACTAACGCCACCAGCTGTCTTTAACTCCTCCATGTTCATCTGCTCATAATTGTTCAGCAACCTTACGCATCTTGTTCAGTGCCTCAGTGATGTTACCAAGTTAACCCTTGCCCTTCTTAACATTTGTTGGTGCTCAGAGGGCGGCATGCCCTATCAGCCCTTGTCCCATCTCACCGGGACTTGGAGGAAACTCGAAACCCTAAGACTTATCTATCGGTTAGACACTGAAATACTCTTCCCTATTGAGGGTGCATGTGTGATTGATGTGATACTTGCACTGTTCCATGCAGCGGTGCCTTTCTTCCTCACATGCTTTAGTCAGCGTCCGGGTCACTTAGGCCTTCCTTTTCCTCCTGCTCAGCCAGTTCAGGAACCCTCCTACAGTAGCATGGATCCACATCACTCTGACCTCCACAGGGCCGTCCTCCAATGCGTGGGTCACACCCCGGAACAGCAACAGCAGCGCTTCCTCGCGCTGCGCCTGGAGGAGGTCAGCTAGCCATTCGCATTGGCCAGCAACTCCAGGACGCCTGTCGGTGGTGGCTGAGGGCAGATAACCCTGATGCCGAAGAAATCATCTATCTGGTGGCACTGTAACAATTTGTCGCCCAACTTCCGGAAGGAACAGCAGAGTGGATCCAGTGACATCGCACTGGATCAGGCCATCGAGCTGGCGGAGGACCATATGGCGGCCATTCCAATGGCAGGACAGCGTGTCTCCCCTTCTCCCTTCTCTTCTCTCTCTCTCTATCCTTCTGTTCCTTGTCCTCGCCCCATTCCCCCACCGTGGAGGCAGGGGCCAGCTCCACCTCAGCTGGCCTGCCGCACCCGCGGTGCCCTACCATTTCCTACTTCCTTGTTTGTGTCTTCCCCCCCTCAGGTGAGTGATCTCTGGAACACCGGTGCAGGGACAGAGCCTGGGCTGGTATGCTGGCGCTGTGGGGAACTGGGGCACCTCCAGCATCAGTGCTCAGCAATGGAAGTGGGGATGGTGGTCCAGATCTCTGACGCGCCAGGGACTGCCCTCGATTGGGCTGGAGCATATCGCATACCGGTGAGTATCCAAGGGGATACATATCAGGCTTTGGTGGACTCCAACTGTAATCAGACCTCAATCCACCAAAGCCTGGTGCAAGATGAGGTACTGGGGAGAGCACAATTGGTGAAGGTGTTGTGTGTGCACAGGGATGTTCACAACTACTGTACCTCTTAGTGTCAGCCCACATTCTATTCCAAGGGGAAAAATTTAGAGTAAAGGTGGCGGCTAATCCTAGCCTTACCCACTCGATAATTCTGGGGACTGATTGGCTGGGATTTGGGGAATTAATGATTCATTTAGTGAAGAGTGGGGCCTGCCATAGTTCAGTGGGGGGAGGGCTCAGAGTGGCATTGGCAAGAGCAGCTGTCACAGAGCCATCTAAGTCATCACTGCATCAGAGTGAGGAGCAGCATGCTCCTCCTCCCTCTCAGAGATTCCCTCATGGATTTCCCGTTAGACCAGTCGCGAGATGGGACTCTGCGGCATACGTTTGACCAAGTGAGAGTAAACGATGGTCAAACTCTCCAGCCAAACACCATTCCATCCTTCCCCTATTTTTCCATTATTAAGGATAGGTTATACTGAGTGACGCAGGACACTCAGACTAAGGAACCGATAACACAGCTTTTAATCCCAAAGAGCTGCTGGGAATTTATATTGTGCAGCTCACTTTAATCCCATGGCCGGACACTTGGGGCAGGATAAGACACTTGCCTGAATAATGGCCCGGTTCTATTGGCCAGGGATTTGCGGCAATGTCCGTAGGTGGTGTATGGCATGCCATGAATGCCAGTTAATAAATCCTGCAGCCATTCCAAAGGCACCTTTGCACCCTCTGCCATTAATCGAGACCCCGTTTGAAAGAATTGGGATGGATCTTGTTGGGCCATTAGATCAGTCAACACAAGGATATCACTTTAATTTAGTTCTGGTGCACTATGCAATGTGATATCGGGAAGCAGTGCCTCTTTGCCATATCTCAGCACGTAGTATTGCAAAAGCACTCTTCCGTGTCATCTCCTGAGTCAGAATCCCCAAAGAGATTCTGATTGATCAAGGCACTACGTGTATGTCATGCACACTGCATGAACTTTATGGGTTACTGGAAATTAAGCCTATCCACACCAGTGTTTATCACGCACAAATGGATGGCTTAGTCGAACTGTTCAATCGCAACCTCAAGAACATAATTTAGAAATTTGTAAGCAAGTGTAATGGAAATTTCTAATAAGCACTTCAGAACCCTTAGCAGTTGTCTTTTCAGTTATTTATTAATTTGATCATATAAAGATATAAAATAGAAAGGAAAGAGCAGAAGAAAAGAAGACATCACTTCAGTGATGCCGAGAGGACGCGCGCACTCTGAGTTGTGCCTCAAGAATGTCTTCTATTATACTTTGAAGATATTTGCTTACTACTCTCATCTGTACATGATTGGCTCTCATCTGTACATGATTGGCTCAAGATTTTCTATGAAGCTTTGTTAACGCATGCACCTGGCATGCCCTGGGATGTGCAGGAGGTCAGACACCCTGCTTATCTATCAGCCAAGGCCACGGTAAGGTGATTACAGCATGTGAAAAACATCTTTTTTCAGTTACACTAGACCATTTGAGCTCAACATACAGAAACACAGAGAATAATAATGTTCATCCATTAAATTTCCCTTACACAGTCGAGCTTATATGTGAGTCAAGGCAGGTGAGCGAATACTCTTGGCAATATAGTGTAACTCAGCTGAATGAAGCACTACAAGTGTGCCCCCTGTCATGGCGACGTAGTTACCATTGCTATGGGGTCACATAATGGTGCAAAGCCTCCATTAGAGAAAATTATGATGAAACAAAAATGAGCAACATTAGTTGCACTGGCGAATCAAAGTAAATGCCAGTGGCCCAGTGGGGACCCCAAATAACACAATAAATTTGCATCCCACATGCGTCTTTCTCTGGTACGGTGTTTGCTGTCCCTTATTTCTGAAGCAGGACGTGATTTGCTTCTCAGAACCGATAGCGCGCTCCCATTGGCCAGCGCATGGCACAGCAACCAACCATAGACCTTCTTTCATACTAGAGTCAGGTTCAGCTGCCGGGCCTGGCTGCCTGCCATGTTGTTGCCATGTCGAGGAAGCCACAAAACTTTTCATGCAACCTCATCTGAGGCGTGTGTGAAATCTCTAATGTTTACACATGCTCAATATGTACATGTAAAGGTTGGCTGTCCCAACCACAGAAGCTTTTACCAATTTACCACACCTTGCTAATCAGTTCTGAGTATTGCAAAATTAGGCACAAAGGCTACACGTGCAATAAAATGGCATAAAATACAAAATTTTCTTGAAATTATTTGAGCTGACTGATTCCTTTTTCAGAAATTCACTACCTAAAATACCTTATTTTAAGAGTTCTCTCAACTGCTTTTTCATGCCAAAATTGCACCAGAGGGCTCCAAATTTGCTTAAATATTTCAAATATTCCTGTGGGAGCATGCTTCCAGATCCCCCTAGCAGCCCTTGACCCCTCTAGCAGGCATCCCCACCAACACCCTTCTCTCAGTTTCTAGATAATACCCTGTTACCACATACACCCCAGACATAATGGATAGACATTTTCAGGTTGGTACATTTCTCTAACCCATTTGAATGACTCCCATTTTGTGTACAACCTTCAGATGCCAAAAGCCTAAGAGATCCCTCGAAGATAAAAAGCACGAGGTATCAGGTTCATATGAGTCTTGAAGACTACATTAATGACCGTCAGTATGACTCTCGCGGACGCTTTGGCGAGCTTCTACTGCTTCTTCCTACCCTGCAGAGCATCACCTGGCAGATGATTGAACAGCTCCATTTCATCAAACTCTTTGGCCTGGCCAAGATTGACAACCTACTGCAAGAAATGCTGTTAGGAGGTGGGATGAGAGAAAGCACTTAATTTGCGACTTCATTTAGATTTAACAAAAAAAAAAAACTTACACCCTTAGACAAAATAAGATCATTTTAACATCACAGTCAGAGATAAAGCTGTAGTTTACCAATATGGGAAAGTCTACAGCATGGAGGGCTTTGGAAATACTAAAAAATTCTTTAAGAAATAAGAAGTGGTTAGCCTTGGCAAACTGCTTCAGCAAATATTATTTACATAATCAGTATCTTAAGAACTATAAATAATAGCAATTTATAATGGTAAAAAAAAAAGATGATGGTACATACTGTATCCAGTATTGACCTAATGATGAGCATCATTTGTTCTGCGATTATGAGGTGGTTTGTATTTGTATAACTAAATTGGGCCCTTGGCTGAAAAATATTACGGAATTCTATAAAAGCAGGTTAAGGATGACTTGATCAGGACCCAGATGAGGATGTACTGTATTATGTTGAGCTAATGATGTTAGAGCCATCTTTGTCCCCAAAGGGGGGAAAAAACTTGTAGGATTTAAGATGTCATTCATAATCAATATCTAAATCTATATGTCAATGGCTTCACAGGATTGTCCGCAGAACAGCCTTACTTGCACCACCATGGCCACCCCCAGCTTGCCCAGGATCCAATCACAGGCCAAACGTTAGTCATCAGCTCCATTTCAGGCCCTATGCATGCACAGCAAATAGGTGAGATCATCATTTATAGACACATCTCTGGCTGAATATTATTGACACAATGCCACTGCTGACATATATACGTATATAAGACATATATATATACATATATGCTGACATATATATACATACAGTGGGGAGAACAAGTATTTGATACGCTGCCGATTTTGCTGGTTTTCACACTTGCAAAGCATGTAGAAGTCTG
>JAPEKM010000012.1:15009666-15020696 GCA_027575975.1 Cathorops multiradiatus
TTTTTTTCAAATTTACAAGACCAGGAAAACATATTATGGACCGATATGACACACAATCATGCAAAATAGTAAAATTTTTGTGGCATGGCCTCTTTAAAACCCTGGACTATATCTTTGTATCATATTTCATGTTTATGCTTGTATTAACCCACAATATTTGAATGATTCCGTAGATACTATCAAGTTTATCGCTGAAAGCTCTATAATGAATAATGAAGGTATTGAGAGCGTGGACTGGGGTATTTGTGTTCTTTGTCAACAACAAATAGAAGAACCATTGCAGTGCCCTGCTAATTGCAAAAGAGCTAATACTGGTGTTGGTTACAAAATCACTAGCAAAAAATATATTGTCTTTCAAAGAACTAGGAGAATTGCCTCTTAATCTGGACCCTGCCAAGTTTGACCAAGGTTCTGGAATTGAAAACACTCTAAAATTAAAATCAGGCTTCATGGCACAGGTTATGTAGATATAAATTCAATAATACAGAGGTACAGCATGCCCAAAAAAGATGATCAGCTAAAGATTAAGATGATTCAAACAGCCCATTAAAAGCATGAAGGTCATGTTCATTGACAAAACCTAAAGAAGTCAGTTGCTTTTTTTGTGACAAGCCAGAGATAAACTTCATGCAGCCTCTACCTTGGATATTGATAGAAAAATTAGATGTATCACAGAACTTCAAGACCACAAACTACTGGCAAAACTCACTGCTGGAGACATGGTGGCTACTGAAGTGCATTATCATTTAAATTGTCTGGTCGCTTTATATAACCAAGCCAGGCAAATTGAATCATCCACAAATGAAGAGTCAGGTGACATAAGTTTAGAGGGAATAGCGTTTGTCGAAATACTATCTTTTATTGATGACTTTCTGGAGGCACAGTGTCCCAGTCCTAAAATTAGCTGACTTGGCAAATATGTATTTGCTAAAACTAGAACTTGGGGTTGAAACAGTAAGCCGAGTGAATTTTACAAGATTCAAGGAAAGGATTTTTTCAGCATTTCAAGAAATGTCAGCTCACAGCCAAGGTCGAGATATTCTATTGATATCAAATCGGGATGTGGGGGATGCAATACAAAAAGCATATGAGCAAGATATAGACAATCAAGCAATGCATTTGGCCAAAACAGTGAAGATAGACTCTTGTAAATATGATCTTAAATGGTCCAAGTTCCAAGAAACAAGCATCTAGGGAAGATAATTCAAACCAGGCCTGTCTTTCAATTTCACAGCTGTTGTTATTCAATACTATAGCATGTGATACGAAAATGTCAACAGTTTTACGTCATAACAGGGAACGAGAATGTCCACTTCCCATTTATGTAGGATTAAAGAGCCATGGTTTGACAAGAGGACGTAATCTAATTGACTCACTTTTCAGCCTTGGTCTCTGTATATCTTATGACAGAGTTCTAAGTATATCAACAGATGTAGCTAACAGTGTATGTGCACATTATGAAAGAGATGGTGTTGTTTGTCCTCCCAAACTTCAAAGGGGCTTATTCACTACGGCTGGTGGTGATAATATCGACCACAATCCTGGTGCAACTATTGCACATGATTCTTTCCATGGAACAGCAATATCTCTGGTCCAGCACCCAACCACAGATGTTCCTGGAACACTTCCTGAAATATGCATCATCAACGGAATTCCTCATTCCCAAAGGACAATTGTACAACTTCCATCACTGTACACAGATGTACAGCCAACAATACTTAGAAACAATGAAATGTACATGCCTGTGTTGGTTACTCAGATTGAAACAGGTTCTTGCATCGCTCATTATGTTTACAACAAAGAAAGAAATTAGATACACTTCTTGGAAAAGGGAATCTGGATGGATATAAATGGGTTTCTTGAATGAATGCCATAGAACGTTGCATTTTCCTTAATTGTCCAAAAAGCTTTTGCCTCTTAATTGGATCATTGAGACCATTTATATTATAACTAATACAATATAAGCTTGTCATATTGTCACTGTCAGTATGTTGGGCATTGCTTGTGGCAGTTTTATGCAAAACATCAATCTATCCTTCAAAGTACATGAGTTTCAAACATTTGTCAAGGAGTATAAAACATGCAACAGAACAAACCCAAACAATTCCCTGTTTACTTGGAGAACATAGAACTTCCAATTCTCCAGCAGGCTGTCCATCATAAATGATCGTTACAGCCTGCCCCCGGTGTTTTAAAGGTAGGCTCACTTTCAGATTTTTCAGGCTTAGGTCATGAAAAGAATTTTCCCAGACACCCAATTATTTTTGTTTAGTGGACCGAAAAGTACTGAATTCGAATCACAGACTTCCAAGTTTATGAGTTTTTTTAAATAAAACAATTAATGAATTTAGGGCCATGTGGCCCTAAATTTTCTGCTATTATTTCTTGCTTCACCATGACACAATCCAAGAGACTATATCATGCATCACATGATGGGCTTTCCCCGTTCGCACAAGGCATTGTGGGATACAAATTTGAAACAGGAAAGGAAAATGAAGGATGCAAATGAAACATGGAAGATCAACTGTATTAATGGAAAGAGAGAAGAAAAGAAGTTATGTTGCGAAGAAAAGGAAATGCAGGGCCAAATTAATAAATATTAGATATGTATGCACATAATTTAGGAGAGGATAACTCAATTGTTATAGCTAATGTGAACCCATGGAACAACTTGCGATATGTGCCAAAATTGCTATCGGGGTTGAACAGGGCAAAAATTACCAATCCAAGATGGCTGCTGGTAGCCATATAGAAAACATCTATTTTTGAACCACTCACCACAGAAGTATGTGCAATATCTCATTTTATGGGTTTTTGAGTATGGGGAATCCATTAATGACATCATTTTCATGATTGAAGGAAAAGGAAACAAGCTATGGTCAAGGGCAAGGTTAGTGAGCACCTCGTTGTGATCAGCTGTTCATTTAGTGATAGAATGATGTAACTGTCAGTGCATGGTCAAGGTAAATCTGTAGATGGCAGTAATAGTAGAGAACCTGGGTTAGATATGTATGCACATAATTTAGGAGAGGATAACTCAATTGTTATAGCTAATGTGAACCCATGGACCAACTTGGGATGTGTGCCTAAATCGCTATCTGGGGCGAACAGGGCAAAAATTACCAATCCAAGATGGCTGCTGGTAGCCATATAGAAAATATAAATTTTTGAACCACTCACCACAGAAGTATGTGCAATATCTCATTTTATGGGGTTTTGGGTATGGGGAATCCATTAGTAACATCATTTTCATAATTGAAGGAAAAAGAAACAAGCTATAGTCAAGGACAAGATTAAAAAAAAAATTGGCCAAAATTGCAGTTTCACAGCTTGTGATAACCTGGCGACTTGTCCAGGGTGTACCCTGCCTCTTGCCCATTGTCAGCTGGGATAGGCCCCAGCTTGCCTGCCCTGTAGAACAGGATAAGTGGCTACAGATAATGGATGGATGGATGGATGGATGGATGGATGGATGGATGGATGGATGGAGTTTCACAGAAAACATGAGAAAAACAGAATACCCCTACCTCAAACATGAAATCATGGAATTGGGAGACCTATGCACCTAATTTAGGAGAGTATAAGAAAGCAAGCATTTGATTAATATAAAAAAAATTGTATTTTTAATCATACTATTATGATCAATAGAAAGTTAACTTAAAGTGAAAAATACAAAACAAAACTTATTACTTTAGTAAGCAGCAATATCTTTAGAGCCTAAATGTTTAACAGCCAACTATACAACTTTTAACATCACATTATTACTGTTTATGTGTCACATAAACCAGGGTCAGGAGCATGAAGAGTAACACAACAGTGTCCAGGTATCATGATAAGGATTATGAGCATTGTTCAGGCAGTGATAGGGTTTTTGCAATGATCACCTCCTTTGCATTCGCAGTACTTGCAGCAATGGATCCCAGCTACCTGGCAGGGACACCCATTCTTGTGCGCACACTTGCCACACATGCAGGGATCTGGCAGGCCTTCTGGTTTTGAGATCACAATCTCAGGGACTAATAAACTGCTTCTTATTACAAAACCATAAGACTCGGCATTCATAATCAAGGTGGCATCTCTAAATGTGGCTTGGACCCAGAGCTGCTGTTGGTAATACAGGTAGCTTCAAAGGATATGTTTCCTTGCATTAGTTGAGGTGCAAGGGGTTCTCTCAAAGTCCATCTTGAGGGCCATTGTTTTTTCACAGATTCTGAACAATGTGTGTATTTTCTTCTGTTTAACTGTCTTGCGATCTGCACCACAAAAGATCCAGACATTTTTAGTTACACTGAACTTTAATTTCTTGCTGCATCATTCAGATGTATCATTAATAGGCCCCTGCTGAGATGGTTCTGATTGTTCTAATGGTTGAGTTACACTGTCAGTCTTAGCCATATCCCTTTGAAAACTTCTGTAGCAAGATAAAGTGTGGTATTTCATGATATCCTGCTCTTGCACTGTCAATTGAAGAATCCTAATAGCTCAAATGTCATTACTGTCTGTTTGTTTGTTTGACAAGTGAAACAATGACACTGCGGCCAATTTAACCACTAGAGAGGTACTCAGACCGCTTCTTCTTCTGGCATAGGATGCACTCCGCTAGACTGATAGGCTTATATGTAGCAGAAGAAGCAGTGAGAGGTACCTCATCCTGAAAAGAAACAACTATACTACTGTTAGATTGCTAAACAAAGCTAAGACTAAAGTTTGCTCTGCCATCAAATAATTTCCACCTTAAACAAAATTCAATAAACTTGTCTTGTCATTATCTTTCTGTACTTTAGAGACATTTCATCTTGGTGACACTGGATAAATAAATCATTTCCTCAATCTCTTCAGATCTTGAAGCACTGGTGCTAGAAACAAATCATATCAGTCTTGTTAGTTTATAATTCAATGATTATATTAATCAGTAGAGGACCTGGCTTAGGCATGCATGCACATAATTTAAGTCTAGAACATTTAAGTTAATAAATATATGGCTTCTCTCAAGTTTGCTCCTGGAAGTCTCTGAAACTGCAATTTTGGCCAAATTTTGGTGTTTTTTTTTTTTTACCTTGCCCTTGACCATAGCTTGTTCCCTTTTCCTTCAATCATGAAAATGATGTCACTAACGGATTCCCCATACCCAAAAACCCATAAAATGAGGTACTGCACATACTTCTGTGGTGAGTGGTTCAAAAATTTATATTTTCAATATGGCTACCAGTAGCCATCTTTGATTGATCATTTTCAGCCTGTTCACCCTGGATAGCAATTTTGCCACACATCCCAAGTTGTTCCTTGGGTTCACATTAGCCTATAACAGTTGAGTTATCCTCTCCTAAATTATGTGCATACATGTCTTATCCAGGTCCTCTACTGCTAAGGTGTACATAGCACTATTGTTTATTTGTATGGGGACTGAATGATGGAGCATATGAACTTGTTAAATTTTTTGCACAATGTATTTGACCACCACAGAAAATGATGGCCATTTGGTGGGTTCTGGCCTTTGGAACTATACAGTTTGTACAACTTGTCATATGACTCAAGAGAAGATGTACTGGATGCAGAAAATGGTTTCTACTTTTTCTAGCCATCTCTAAAAGTACAGTTCAGTAATGAAATGAATGAGAAGACCTTGGTTCCCAATGCTGCTTTCGCTTGCTACCACAACACTTGGTCAGCTTCCTCCCCGAGCTGATCTGCTGCTCCAAAAGTTTCTTTTATATGGCAGTAAGACATGGGGGCTTTCTTGTGTAAGCAAAGGCTGGCTCACTGGGTGTGGCATCCTCATAGGCATTACATAGAAGTATGTTGCTCCAAAATGCCTGCTCAGATGCTACCTAAGCATACATTTTCTTCAGGTTATTAAAGGCTAGGATCACCCCTTTCAATGGCGTGAGTGCAGCGGTCATCTTGGAAAATCTTTCTAATTAGCTGCAATCATGCAGTCACCTCAGATTATTGGAACTGCAAGGCCAACACTTTTGTAGTACACTGAAGACATTTGAATTTGAGATCAAACAATGAGCGAGAGACAATAGTTCAGAGTTTCAGATCTAATTTCCAGATATTTACATCTAGATGTGTTAAACAACTTAGAGCATGCACCATTTGTCTGAAATGCAGGTGGCAGATAAATGTAAAAGCTGGAAGAGAGTTTATTCAGGTAAAGTGACAGACAAATCCAAATCATCGGCAAAAATCAGAATTCAGAAACAGGCAAAGGTCAGGCAAGGCATAATCAGGTTAACAGAGGCAATATCAAAAAGCACAGTCCAAACCAAGTCAAAACCAGAATTAGCAGAACAGTGACAAAAGGCTTGGTAAAGCCAGACATAAGGAACTAAGCATAGACTTCACAGTGAGCTGTGAATACTGACGTCCTTAAATACTGTGCTGTGGTGATTGTGAATAGGTGTGTGCAATCTATAATCAGCGGACTGTGAGCGCTGAAGTGCAGAATGGGTGTTGTGGTCCATGGTGGCTATATTTGAAGGAAGGCTGGTGTGAATTCTAGGAAGTGGATTCTTGGGAGCAAGTAGGTGCAGACATGACACCATTGATGGCAGACTGGCCAATTTTTAGGTGAGTAAATGTAGAGGAACTGTGTGGTATCTGACCAGGTGGGTGGAGCACAGAAGCACAGCAGCCTCAGAACTGAGATCACAAAACTCTTTATTTTTTGCTTTTCAGCTTTCCACACTCTCCCAGCCACACATGCACACACACACAAGTGTTCTTGTTGGGGAGAGAGCTCCATTTCTGTGCTCTCTCTCTCCTTTTAAAGGGTGCAGTCACTGGGGAAGACACACAACCACAGGTTAATTCCCATCAGGTGCAATGATTCCAGCACTTACCTTCCCTGACTCCACCCTCCATTCACAGACCACCATTTGGCCACATCCCTGCTGCCACATCCCCCCAACGCCCGACTCAGGCCGGGAAGCCGTCTGGCCTGTAGCTGACTCCCCCCCCCTGATGGGAGAGGAAATCCGCCACGACGATCTGCGCCCCCGGCCTGTGGACCACCTTAAATTTAAACAGTTGGAGTGCCAGATACCAATGGGTGATCTGCGTGCTAGCATCCTTCATGTGGTGGAGCTACTGCAGGGGCGTGTGGTCTGAACAGAGGGTGAAAGAGTGCCTCAGCAGGTAGTAGCAGAGGGCAAGGACTGCCCACTTGATGGCGAGGCACTCCTTTTCGATTGTGCTGTACCTGCCCTCATGCACCGACAGCTTCCGGCTGATGTACAGCACTGGACAGTCCTCCACCTCCTGGGACAGAATAGCCCCCAGCCCTCTGTCTGATGCATCCTTCTGCAAAGTAAAGAGGAGAGAAAAGTCAGGGGAGTGTAACAGTGGCCCCCCACGCAGTGCAGCCTTTACCTCTGAGAAAGCCAGCTGGCATTGCTCCATCCACTGGACCGGATCTGGTGCTCCCTTTTTAGTGAGATCAGTCAGCAGGCTGGTGACGACGTCCAAATAATTAGGTATAAACCTACGATAGTAGCCAGCCAGCCCCAGGAACTGTCTCACCCCATTTTTGGTCTTGGGCCTTGGGCAGGCCACAATCACTGCTGTATTATTCATTTGGGGACGCACCTGCCCATTGCCCAAGTGGAAAACCAGATACTGTACTTCCACCCGCCCAATCACACACTTATTCGGGTTAGCTGTGAGACCCACTCACCTCAGCGACCTAAGGACGGCCCTTAGGTGTTCCAAGTGCCACGGCCAGTCATTATTGTAAATGATAATGTCGTCTAAGTAGGCGGCTGCGTAGGTGGCGTGGGGACAGAGGACTCTATTCATAAGCCGCTGGAACATAGCGGGCACCCCAAACAGCCCAAAAGGAAGTGTGACGAACTGGTGTAAGCCAACCAGTGTGGAAAAGGCCATTTTCTCTCAGGATAGTGGAGTCAAAGGGATCTGCCAATATCCCTTTGTCAAATCTAGTGTCAAATAAAAATGAGCCATGCCTAGTCGATCGAGCAACTCATCAATATGAGGCATTGGGTACACGTCAAATTTAGACACTTTGTTGACTTTTCTATAGTCCACACAGAACCAGACCGACCCATCGGCCTTGGGAATCAAAACCACCGGGCTGCTGCAGTCGCTGTGGGACTCCTCAACGATGCCCATTTCGAGCATGGCCTCGAGTTCTTTCCAAACCACCTTTTTTTTGTGTTTGGGCAGTTTGTAAGAGTGGCTGCACACTACTACCCCTGGGGGCGTCTCAATGTGGTGTTCTATGAGGTGGGTGCAGCCGGGAAGCGGAAAGAACACATCAGAAAATTCTGCTTGCAACTGGGCGACCTCCGTGAACTTGGTTGGGGAGGAGTGGTCTCCACAGGGAACTGGAGCGGTGGGCAATGTCAATTTTCTTTTTTGAACCTCTGGCCCCAGCTCCGCCTTCTCTGGATCCCTTGACACAAACACCACAGGGACCTCCTCGTTCCAAAGTTTTAGTAGATTGAGGTGGTATATCTGTAACACCCCACCCCTATCCATTTGCCTAACCTCATAGTCGACGTCCCTGACTCACCGTGTGACCTCAAAGGGTCCTTGCCACCTGGCGATCAATTTGGAGCTCGACGTGGGCAACAACACGAGTACCTTATCTTCCAGTGTGAACTCCCTAAGGCACATGCCCCTGTCGTACAGACAGACTTGATGTTCTTGGGGATGCCGCAAATTCTCCTGGGTTAGGTGCATGAGGGTGTGGAGTTTGACGCGCAGGTTGATAACGTATTGAATTTCGTTTTTACTGGTTAAAGGTTCCTCCTCCCAATTTTCACGTAGCACATCCAAAATGCCACATGGCTTATGCCCGTATAATAATTAGAATGGGGAGAACCCCATGGAGGCTTGCGGGACCTCTCGCACTGCGAATAACAGGGGCTCAAGACATTTATCCCAGTTACGTGCGTCTTCGCTTACAAATTTTCTAATTATATTCTTGAGGGTGCGATTAAACCGTTTGACTAAGCCATCCATTTGTGGGTGATAAATGCTGGTGCAGATAGGCTTCATTCCCAGTAACCCATACAGTTCATGCAGTGTGAGTGACATAAATGTAGTGCCTTGATCAGTCAAAATCTCTTTAGGGATCCTGACTCGGGAAATGACGTGGAAAAGCGCTTCTGCAATACTACGTGCTGAGATATTGCGAAGGGGCACTGCTTCCGAATATTGCATTGCATAGTCCACCAGAACTAAAATAAAGTGATATCCTCATGCTGACCGACCTAATGGCCTGATGAGATCCCTCCCAATTCTTTCAAACAGGATCTCAATTAACGGTAGAGGGCGCAAAGGCGCTTTTGGAATGGCCATGGGATTTACTAACTGGCATTTGCGGCATGCCGTACACCACCCACGGACATCGCTGCAAATCCCTGGCCAATAGAACCGGGCCATTATTCAGGCTAATGTCTTATCCTGCCCCAAGTGTCCGGCCATGGGATTAAAGTGAGCCGCTTGGAATATGAATTCCCGGCAGCTCTTTGGAATTAATAATTGTGTTATCTCTTTGCCAGTTTGAGTGTCCTGCGTCACTCAGTATAGCCAATCTTAATAATAGCAAAGTAAGGGAAGGCCGGCGTCGCATTTGGCTGGAGAATTTAACCATAGATTACTCTCACTTGGTCAAAGGCATGCCGCAGAGTTCTATCTTGTGACTGCTCTAACGGGAAATCCCCAAGGGAATCCCTGAGAGAGGGAGGAGGGGCAAGGTGCTCCTCACTCTGCATATCGCCCTGACACGGTGCTGACGTAGACGGCACTGTGACAGCTTCTCCCACCAATGCTACTCCGGGGCTTTCCCTAGCTGAATTACGGCAGGACCCACTCTTCACTATGTGCGTCATTAATTCCTTAAACCCTGGCCAATCAGTCCCCAAAATTAGTGAGTCGGTGAGACAAGGGTTAACTGCTGCCTTTACACTATATTTTTCCCCTTGAAATAGAATGTGGATGTACACCAAAGGGTAGCTGTGAACATCCCTGTGCGCACACACCTTCACCATTCGTGCTGTCCCCAATGCCTCACCTTGCACCAGGCTTTGGTGGATTGAAGTCTGGTTACAGCCGCAATCCATCAAAGCCTGATAGGTATCCCCTTGGACACAAGTTTACCGGTATTTGATACGCTCCGGCCTGATCGAGGGCAGTTTCTGGCGTGTCGGGGACCTGGACCACAATGCCCACCTCCATTGCGGAGCACTTATGTTGATGTCCTGGCTCCCTGCGCCAGCACACCGGCCCACGCTCTCCCTCTGCACCGGTGTTATGGGCATCACTCACATGAGGGGGAGGAGACATAGACAAGGAAGGGGGAAATGGGAGGACACCACAGGTGCACCAGGCTGGCTGGGAGGGAGCCGGCCCCCATTCGGGGAATGGGGCAAGGATGGGAAACAGAGGGAGAAGGAGAAGAGAGAGGACAAGAGGAGACACACCATTCTGCCATCAGAACTGCCGCCATGTGGTCCTCTGCCAGCTCGATTGCCTGATCTAGTGATGCCGGGTGATGACACTGGACCCACTCCGCCATTCCTTCCGGAAGTCGCGTGACAAATTGCTCCAGTGTCACCAGGTCGATCACTTCCTCGGCGTTGCAGTCGTCTGCCCTGAGCCACCACTGGCAGGCGTCCTGGAGTTGCTGCCCGAATGCGAACAGCCATCCGACCTCCTCCAAGTGCAGCGAGTGGAAGCGCTGCCGTTGTTGCTCTAGGGAGCGGCCAACACGCTGGAGGATGGTTCTTTGAAGGTCAGCATACACGAGCCAGCTGTCGGCAGGGAGCTGCAGCGTGGCCAATTGTGCCTTGCCCATCAGCAGGGTAAGGAGGTGCGCCACGTGCTGGTCTACCGGCCTACCCCACGCCTCTGCTGCCTGCTCGAAGAGCGTGAGGACGGCTTCCGGGTCATCATGTAAACCCATCTTCGTTAAGGTGAGGTTGGGAGGGTCCGCTCTGGTGGTGGTCGTGGGCCCTGCCGACGTGCAGGTGCTGGAGCGCATGGCAGCGGCGGGGCCCATG
>JAPEKM010000012.1:19446976-19457576 GCA_027575975.1 Cathorops multiradiatus
TGGGCCAGGTGGAATCATCCAGAAAGATGAAAAGTGCCCCAGTGTGAAAGCATACACTTACACTGCAAAAAATAAATGCAAAAAAAACCCAACAAGGACAGTTAGACAACAAGCAAGACATGGTTCATAAGGTGGTCATGGTAAGCCAGAAGATCTACACTGAGCCTTACTGGGAGAATAAAACAGTATCTGGATGGATGTGCTGTTTGCCCACAGTTTAAGGGTCTGAACCCTGTAGACTAAGGTTCACAGGTCACCATGGCCCAGCCAAGTATGATCTACAATCAGTACCATGACCACCACATGAAACAGAAATGTGAACACACACAAAAAAAATGTTTTAAAAACCCTGATCCATGAGGTATGCATTTACTGCAGACTTAAATATGTCCACATCTGGAGTGGTGGGGAATACAGTTGCTGGGAGTGAATTCCACAAACAGCTGGTCCTGGGAATGTAGGATGAGAGATGGAGATTTGTATGTGATCTTGGAATATTCACAGCAAAGGGATGACCACTTGTAGAGAATCTCGTAGTTCTTATTCTCGGTGCCTTCCTGGGAAGAATGTTGGATAATTCAATGGATGGCTGCAGAAACAGGTGATGGTCGAAAACACAGAGCGAGCTGGGACTCATGATTGAGCTGCTGAGGAATGATTGTGTTGGATGCTGAGCTGAAGTCTATGAACAGCATTCTGATGTATGAGTCTTTTGTCTCCAGGTGAGTGAGGGCTGAGTGGAGGGCAGTGGAGATGGCGTCATTGGTCGAACGGTTGGACTGATGCGCAAACTGGAAAGGGTCCAGGGTGGGCGGGAGGGCAGACGTGATATGCCGCATGACTAGCCACTCAAAGCACTTCATGAGAATGGGAGTGAGTGCAACTGGGCGGTAGTCATTGAAGCAGGAGGGAGACAGCTTCTTTGGGACCAGGATGATGGTGGTGGCTTTGAGGCACGTAGGGACAGCAGCCTGGCTCAACGAGATGTTGAATATGTCTGTAAAGACATCTGTGAGCCCCTCGGCACAGTCTCTAAGGACACGACCAGGAATGTTATCAGGACCCGGGGCTTTCCATGCATTTGCTGTCCTGAGAGCTCTCCTCATGCTGTCTGGGGACAGCATCAACACCTGGTTGCTGGGAGGTGGTGGGGTCTTCTGTGCCGTGGTGCTGTTGTCTGCCTCAAAGCGAGCGAAGAAGTCATTCAACTGATTCAGCAGAGAGGTGGAGTTATCACAGGTCTGCGGCGAGGGCTTTTAGTCTGTGATGGTCTGAATCCCCCGCCACAGGTTCCTGGTGTCTCTGCTGTTGTTGAAGTAGTCAGCAATATTCCTGGAATACTGTCTCTTGGTATGGTCTCAGACAGGGGCTTTGCTCTTCATGAAGTAAAAGCTTGTGTATTTTGAACTCAGTTTTTTTTTTCAAAGTTGAAGTTTGCCACTACTGTTGGAGCAGCTGAGAACTGCACAACTTCCTCGCAATTTCCTAAACATCATTCTCAAATGTAGCATAATATAGAAAGTAAAACTAGAAAATTATACACTTCTAAGCACAGCTTATATTCACACACATGTATATTTTAGGGACACTCCACTGCAGTAATGGCAATTTGTTTACTTCCAGCTCTTCCCTGCATTAAGTGATAGTCCTTTAACAGGAAACAAGTGAGTGTCACGCTCCCGGGCTCATCTAACACTCTGGACTCCACTTCCCACAATCCCACTCACACATCTGACACTACCACATGCACTCCATCATCCAACCAGGGGCCACTTCCGAGGAGTGGCTCCCCTGAGTTTTAATTGTCATCACCTGTACCTTTTTGTTTATGTCTGTATTTATACCCCTATGTTTGTTTTATTCATTGCAGAGTATTGCCTCCAAGTTTCTGTGAGTGTTTATAGTTCTAATTGTGTTTCTGTGTATGACCCTTTTTGCCTTCTGGTTTCTTCCCATTTTGCTTGGCCCTTGTATTTATCTGCTCATTTCTCTTGCTTCCCAGTTTCTTGATCTTCACCTGTTTCTCGACTCCGATTTGCCTAGCCCTTGCATTTATCTTGCTTGTGTTTTCCTGATTTCTGGTTCTTGGACTGTTGCCTGTTTCATGACCTCAATTTGTCTAGCCCTCACTACTTTGTTGGATTTCCCAGTATTGACCTAGTCTGATTATTGTACATTGTCTTCTCTCACTGTGTCTATTAAAACCTTGAGTTTATTCTTAATCTGTGAGTGTCTGGTTTGTCACCACCACATTACAGTGAGACAGCTGAAGAAGAGTCCTAGAACTGAGGGGAAGGGTCCTTTGGTGGTTTAGAGTAGAATTGTCTTTGCTGGATTTCATTAAATATTGTTACTTTTTTTTTTTTGCCAATAGACACATTCTCTGATGCTAGACTTAGACTTGACATCAGTGATGTATCCTGGTGTTTCAGATCTCACAACATCAGACACCCTCACCTTGCTGATCCAGTTGAGGTTCATTAGGCTTCAATTCATTGAATACTAACAGTGTTCCATCGATCAGGTCTTTTGATTCCCAGTCACTCGGAGTCTCCCACTATGCCCTTTGTACTGTTTTATAGATGGCTTTTCTCCTCCTCTTTCCTGTAACACAGAGTACAGTATATCTTGCAGAGGGACTGCCCTGCAAAGCTTCTGCACCCCACTTCCATAGGCAAGCACTTCATCTTCCAGCCTTGTTTGTGGCAGGTGGTGCCAAAGCCCTTGCAATTCCCCTTCATCTTGAATGCATCTGTCCTTTGACCCTCCCACAGCACAGTAAGTTCCAGCATGATGACATTCTTTGCTGTCTTTGATATGAGGATGAGGTCTGATCTCTGTTCTAGCAATGTGCAGGATGAACTTGAGCTGTCTGCCCAAGTCTACTATCAGCTGCCAATCTTGAGCCATGTTGAGAAGCACTGATAGTGCTTTGGGCATTGTTTTTGGCCTTTTTGCCAGGTTACACACATGTGAAAGGAATTGGAGCAGATGGAGTTGGCATTGCAGATGGTGTCAGCAATGATTGTCTTTTTTTTTTTTTCTCCCCCCAGAGCCTTTGTAACAGCAGCTTAAGATGTGCTTGAGTGTCCCCCTTCTGTGCCAAAGAGGGTAATTTGGTGTCTCCACAATGACTTCCCCCAGCAGTACATGTTGGATGGACTAGGGAGGACATCATAGACTGCCTGAACCAGGAACTTGATGCAGTGTGGTTCTGTTCATCATAGGTGACTACCCCTGAGACTGTAGGGTCATGTGACTCTCAGTACTGCAGCACCTACATCACACACAACACTGAGCTCCTCTGTGATGGATTTCAAAGAGAGTCTAGTTTTCAGGTGTTTCCATAGAGGGTTAAGCTGCTCAAGGTCTTTGGAAGGCTCAGCCATCTCCTCATATAGCAGCTGACTCCCCTTTCCAGGTCTGTGATGATGGAGATTGGGAGTTGATACAGGAGTAGTAGCCAGAGGGTCTTTGGCAGTATCACATTTTGGTATACAGTATCTTTTTGCTTTCAATTTACCTGTTCTGTCCACCTCTTTCAGACACCCCTCACAGGTGTAGTTAATCATAGCTGTATCTCTGAGGCTGCTTTCAAAGTTCTTTTCACAGACTTTTCTGTGATCATAGGTATCGGTGTTTTTGAGTTGGAGAACTCATCCAGCACTTTGTCCTTCTTCAAAATCTTGATTTAGCAGGCTTGAATTCCATCCTGGAGGTGTCCAACCAATATGTTTATATAGCCCATTTAAGGATCCATCAGTCTCCTGGCAGAGACTCCGCGGTCACTGTGAGGTCATCCATTGAAAGCACAGACGGGTGTTTTGCAGATCACTGATCTAGACTTGGGGCCTCTGTATGCTGGTCCTGCTGGAACATGGTGCTTCTCCAGTGTTTCCTGTAGCAATTTGGAGTTCCATGTGCTGCATGGAGGTTCTGAGCATTTTAAATGATTTGTTCACCACTACCTTGCTGGTATGATGTACTTGCACTGGTCTCTGGCACTACTGATTGTGTCAGCAATTGTCTTCAGCATGTGACCTACAGTAGCAACCTTGACCCAGTGTTTTGGGGTAGCAGCTGAGAATGTGCTCCAGTGTACTTCTGACACATGAAAAATAAGCTAATGAGTCAACCTCCCCAGCTGAAAAGGTTGGATATACTTGCTAGGAGATCATAGATGAATTGAATTAAGAACTTCATGTGGTAAGATTTGGTCTGCCACAACTTGGACCAGGAGATCTTCAGATCTAATGCCTGTTGCCATATTGTCCTTGCACACTGACATATCCCCACCATCTGGCTTGCATGCAGCTCTTTAACCCAGGCTCTCACATCTATTTGGACCAATTGATGCCTGTCCTTGCCCTGGGCTCTGTCGTATAGGGTTGTGGTAAGGCTACCAAGCCCTGCACAGCTGACTGTCACTGTCCCCACCAGAGCTCTGTGAGGGAGCCATGACTCAGCCTGGTCCACTGCATTCCTGTACCATCCTTTTGCTCCCTGTTTGCACTTCTATGTCAGTCTGAGAGGCTTCTGTGTAATTCAAATACTGGAACACCTTTCTTGCAATGGAAACCATAATATCCCCACTCAGATTGCTCAAGGAAAGTTTGCTCAGTTTGATGTTACTGTACCAAGTGATGCTGCCCAGACTTCATGGCAAGCCAATCCACCTGTGGAGGTGATGATTAATCCTTCACTTGAAGGCCTCCACACTTGATATGGAGAACTCCTAAATCAGCAGTGTCCACAAGATCCTGAAAAGGATGCCATGTTGGTAAATCTGGGCCTTGAATTTTCCTGGAAGCCAACAACCACACCTCCAACTCCTGGTTTGTGGCCTTATTTGATGTAGCATCCTGGTCAATGGTCTTTCCAAGGATATTAAACTTTCTCAGGGACTTATTGTCTCCTGATGTCTTGCAGAGAAAATTAGAACTGGTCAGTCACCTTCAACCTCTTCACCACTAAGGACCTGGATTTCTCTGGGTTGAAGCTCATCTGAGCCCACATGATGAGTCTCTCTGAGCTATGGAGAACCTATCTGCTCCTCCTCATGTGGTTGTTACTGCCAGATCATCTATAAAGTCTTGTATAATGGGCTGCTAGACTCCAGAGGGGTGCTGCATTCCACCTTGGCTGACTTGACTAGCATGTTCAGAGCCAAGGCAAAGAGGGTCACTGAAATGGTACATCCAGTGATGATCCCTTTTTCCAGCCAGTGCCATCTGATGTGACTGCCAGGACTCCTAAAATTATCATGGCAATTTTAGTCTTAAGTCATCATAGCAAAACTGATTGTATCAGTTGTAGTCCTAAGTTATCTTCAATGTTTTCTAAGTGCATCTTTAGGCTGTACATATGGGGCCATCCTCAGCAGGAGCAAGATGATAACTTCAATCAGATTTAGGACATCAGGATGGATCAGGCAGGGTCAGAGAACAGAAAGGGTCACTGATCTCAAAAGTAGCATATGTAATTTAACATGGGGGGGGATGGAGAGAGAAACACAGATTGTTAAATTTACTCATCGTCACCTAACGGTTAAGAACGGTGTACATTGTGTACTATGTGCAAGCAGGGACTCTGATAAGTGGTGGGTTTTCCAAAAGCCTCTTTACACTAAGAGTCTTAACTAGGAGACCGAGCCTTCATTGTGTTGTCCGCTCTACCCTTTAACAATGATCTTTGTGTTGCGATGCTTTTGGAAAACTTGGGCAAGATTGACCGCATAACTAAAAGGGGAAATCCAGAAGGTAACACTGACAGGAAGGTGCCTTGGGACATAAAGCAGCCAGCCACTTCACCATCATTAAAGCCAAGTGAACGTGTGTGTGAGTGAGAGACCGCATCCAAACATCCCAGTTTACCAAAAAAACATGTCCAAGAACATAATGTTCCTTCAGCTAATAAAAAGCTATTAACAAATAGCTTGACTAAATAAATATATATTTTCAGCCAAGACTCGGAGTCTATATCTGAGCTCCGAACTCTAATTGGAAGTCTGTTCGATAACTGGGGTTTTGTAAGAGAAGGCTCTGCCTCCTGCTGCAGCCTTAACTGTTTGAGGTATCTACAAATAGCCTGCACCTTTTATCTAAGTCAGCACTTAAAAAGGCATAAAAGACCAGAAGTTCCCTCAGGTGCTGTGGTACAAGATCATTCAGTGTTTGAGGTTAATAGTAGTATTTTATAATTAATGCAAAATTTGATTGCGAGCGAATGTAGTGCGGATAAGATAGGGGTGATGTGATCATATTTTCTGATTCTAGTAAAGGCTGTCGCAACTACATTTTGGACCTACTAGAACATCCAGACAGTAAGAAATTACAATAATACAACCTAGAGGTAACAAAGACATTAACTAGCTTTTCTGCATTGTGTCGTGACACTACTTATCTTAGCAATGTTTCTGATATGAAAGAAGGCTAGCCTAATAATGTTCTCTGCATGAGCTTCAAATTAAAGGTTGGAGTCAATAATCACACTAAGGTCTTTTTGCCTGATATTTTCAATTTTGCCACTGAAAAAGTTCATGGAGTCATCACTACTACATATTAAGTGTGCATGTTTCTGTGGTGATTTTCCACTGCATTCCTAGTTAATTTGGCTACAATCTTAAATAAGAATCACTGATTATTTGTTATTGTGAGGGTGCAGGCACTCATGGATGTATGTGCAGAGGAGAGTGGGGTGAAAACTGTCAATGAAGCCAAAACGTGAGATAGGAATCGAAGTCAGGAAACTAGCGAGGGTTGGGTGTTCGGCAAACAACATAGTAGAGGAAAGACAAAGAGCATAAACATGAAAAGGAAGAGTAAGAGTCAGAAAATCGAGAGGCAGTCAGAAAATACAAGGCTTGGTATGAACTGGATAGAGCAGAATGATACTTCGCACTGGAGTTGAGTGAGTGGCTTAAGTAAGGAGAGAGATAATTAGGAAGATGAGTGACCACGGTAATCAATAGTCTGGGGACAGAGGGTGCTGTGATCCTTGGGGAGTGCAGTTCAGTGTCCATATTTGTAGTCCGAATGTTCTCAGCAGGTTTACTGACAAACACCCACCTCTGAGGAGCTCCCTCTGGGAGCTACATTCATTCTAGGGCACCTCCTACCTCTGGATGCTGGTTTGTCAAGGTATAGAGAATGGAATTCTTGCTTGAGGAGCAGGCCTAGAATGTCCTTAGAGGAAACCCAGCTTTGTTCTTCGGGTCCATAACCTTCCCAATCTACCAGGTATTCGACTTTCCCTCTTCTACATCTAAAACTGAGGATCTTATTTACCTGGTAGATGGGTTCACCCTCTATGTTGACAGCTGGGTGCTCCTGGACCAGTGTGTTTTCGGCAAGAGGGCCTGGGATGGCAAGTTTCAGATTAGAGACGTGGAATGTAGGAGATATAACCTGCTGTGAGGGAGGAGTTCTAAATGGTACGAGACCTTGTTGTGATGCAGTACCTTGAATGGCCCAATGTATTGTGGCTTAAGTTTTCTACAGGTGTTGGGTTCTCTGAGGTTTCTTGTGGCCACCCAGACTCTGTCCCCCGGGGACAGTTTGGATTGTCTGCTCTGTTTGTCTGCATATTCTTTATACTTGGCATTGGTAGCCCTTTGAACTAATTAAATTTGGTGATGATGGCAGCGCGCACAGATGCTGTGGCTCTCAGCTCTCTGTCAAGGTGTATTACACTAGTATTGCTTGTATGTGTAGTGTGCTTTAGAATATGGTGTCATGCCACGCACATTTACAGTCACACAGAACTCCTGAACATCAGATTACGATGCCAGATTGCTATGTACTGATCATCATGGAGACCTGGCTACATCAACTGATCTTAGATGCTACAGTACAGCTAGCAGGCCACACTGCTCATCACTATGACAGAAATGGAGACTCCGGTAAGAGCAGAGGGAGGGACTGTGTGTATATGTTCACAATGACTGGTGTACAAACAATAAGATCACACACACCCATTGCTCTCCTGACGCAGAAGCAATGATAGTCATTTGCAGACCTTTCTACCTGCCCAGGGCTGACAGTGGTGCTCATTACTGCTGTTTATATTCCACCAAATGCTAATATTAGCATAGCTCTCGCCCACCTATATGACCTTGTTAATAGACAGCAGCAAGCTCATCCTGAGGGAGTATAAATCATTGCTGGGGATTTTAACCAAGCATGCTTAAAGACTGTCCTTCCCCAAACTTGTACAGTATGTACAGTGCTCCACCAGAGGGATTAACACACTGGACCATGTCTATTCTAACCTGAAGCATGCTTACAGAGCAGTCCCCCTCCCACATCTGGGTCTGTCTGAGCATCTCTCCCTGCTCCTCATCCCTGCATATGCTCCCCTCAGGAAGAAAACTAAGCCGGTCATAAAGACTGTAAAAACCTGGCAGGAGGGTGCGCACTCCAAGCTGCAGGACTGCTTCGCTGTCTCAGAATGGAATATCCTTGAACAACAGGACTTGCTTCTTCTCCTTCTTTGGCCGTCCATCGTTTCAGTAATGACTAGTTGTTAGGTTATGCAGGAACGCATGTGGGCCATGAGACCTGCCTTTGATTGGCATAGCCTCTGGCAACTGGGGCAGATGAAGTCTGAATTAGTTGCAACAGTATGCTGGCCCTCATGAGCCCAAATGTAGTCTCTTCTTTTCTCTTCCACTGCATTCTTTGCCTTCTTGATGGTGCAACACCATTTTCCTGGGTCAAGGGCCTGCCTTTCCCAGGTGAAGTCATCCACTCCAGCACTCATGTGTCTTTTGAGGACATCCTTGTATCTCAGTTTCTGACCTCCACATTTCCTCTTGCCAGTAACCAGTTCTCCATACAGGACTGCTCTGGGGAGTCGGTAGTCAGGCATTCGCCATACATGACCAGCCCAGTGCAGTTGAGAGGCAGTAATAAGGGCTTTGACACTGACAGTCTCGGCTCTCTTGAGCACTTCCACATCAGGAATCTTGTCCTGACATCTGATGCCAAGAATCTGGCACGTGTCCTCAGCTGTATACTGGTCAGTTTCCATATGTGGTGTCTGTACAGTGTCATGCACTCTGTGGAGTACAGCAATACTGGGAGTACTGCAGTATTGTACACCTTTACTTTTGTGGATCAGTTTATCTCATGGTGAGACCAGAGTCATTTTTGGAGGGCTCCAAAGGACTTGGTTGCAGCCTGCACCCTACACTCAACTTCCAGATCTGAGGAGTTATTTTTCGTGACTGAGCTGCCTAAGTAAGTGAAGGATTCAGTTCTTCAAGGCTTCACCTCTCACAAGAATGTCACATTGATGTAGCTCATGCGCTATGGCAAGCTGGACCAAGAGCTCGGTTTTGGACACATTGATCTTCAGCCCAAAGAGGGCTGCTGCTGCACTGAATCTGTCCACAATTTACTGGAGATCACCTTGATCAGTAGCCACCAGTGCAGAGTCATCAGCATAGAGCAACTCATGAATGCAGATATCTCTTATTTTTGTGGGCGCCTTCAGTCTTCCAAGGTTGAAGAGCTTGCCATCTGACAGAGTCCTAATGTACACTCCTTTGTTGAGGTTGATGGACATTGTTGCTTCAAATATCTCTATATGCAAACAATTCTACACTTCAGATAGCACAACATGGACACACTTGTGGCTGGTTCACTCACTTCTTCTGGTCATGTTTTTTACATGCACATTCCAACCAGTAGTACGGAACATCAGTGCCACCTGCTGGTAATAATTTATATGATGCAAACTTTGGCTTATACATAACATCTCCTCACTAAGCTATGTTGTCCATCAACACATGGGTATTTCTTTTGTAAAATGAAGGTTGCATTTCTTTTACACTTTTTTTTTTTTTTACAACACAATACTCAAAATGAAGAGTGATCTTAATTCTGACAAATCAACTTGTATGCTACAAACAATGTCTCAGAACCAGACAGTCTTGTATTCTTTCAACTCGGTAAAGTGTTCACTCATCACGGTAGCGAACTGGTAGTTTGGTAATCCTCACGGGATAACGTCTCTGTCACTTGTGTATGTCCAGTCTGCAGTGATTCAGTGGACGACCTTGTTTTTGATGGTTCAGTAGTACCAGAGACTCGATCATGATTTTGCTCTTGGTGAGGTGCGCTAGGTGGAAGTGTGGTGCAACTCTCACTCAGTAACACTGGAAGACTGTCACAAGGGTTCACAGCAGTCTGCTGACACTGAAGGATCCGGACGCATCAGCATTTGATTCACATGGCGCTTCCATGTGCCTTGTGTCCCCACATTCACTTTGTATGACACAGGTTCAGTCTTTTCCATAACACCCTGTGCCCAGTTCTCCTCCCCCTTCCTATAGTCACGCACAAGGACTGACTTTCCAACATCAAACTGTCTGCCCTTAGAGCGTAGTTGGCAGAATTGCTGTCGAGCATCCTGTGACCTTTGCACTGCTTCAGTCATGCTGGGTTTCAGGAAATCCAGCAAGAGTACTATGCGTCCATAGGTGATAAGATTAGAACCCCTGATGGATCAAAACTATTGTGGTCAGTACTGAGCAGGCTGACTGGAAAGGGAAGGACGAACATCCCAGCACTTTTAAATCAGGGTTTACTAGTCAACA
>JAPEKM010000012.1:19462500-19476465 GCA_027575975.1 Cathorops multiradiatus
TTTGGAAACCAACTTGAAGGTGCCTTAGCGCCACCTGGAGGCCCCACACTCCAGTCTAGTAGAGGACAAACTGGGCCTTGATTAATCGCGATCAAGAAAAATTAACGAGTTAATTTTTTTAAATTAATCGCATTGCGATTAACGCGCTAACTATGACAGCCCTAGTAAAAAGTCTTCAGAACTCCACAACTCATCGCCAATTTATGTTGCTTCCAAATATCTCTACATGCAAACAATTCTACACTTCAGATAGAGCAACATGGACACAATTGTGGCTGGTTCACTCACTTCTTCTGGTCATGTTTATTACATGTGCATTCCAACCAGTAGTACAGAACATCAGTGCCACCTGCTGGTAACAGTTAATACGGTGCAAACTTTGGCTCATACATAACAGACATGGTTTTGAACACTGCCCCAAGGTACAAGGTGAAGAGTGGGGGCAAAGACACACCCTTGCTTAACACCAAGGTTAATTGAAAAAGCCTCACTTGTACCTCCTCAAATGGTGACCTGTCCTGCCATGCCATCGTGGAGTATCCTGATGTTCATAAGTCTCTCAGGACAACCGTACAGATTCAACACTTTCCAGAGAGTCTGTCAGTCCACTGTATCAAAGGCCTTTGAGAAATAAATGAAGCCCACATATAGGGGCTGACATTGTTCAATGGCCATGTCCTGCAACTGTCTTAGGGTAAAGATCATGTAAATAGTTGATCTTCCAGCTCGAAACCCACATTGACACTCTGGCAACACATCATCTGAAATGGACTTGATGTGATTCAACACAATCTTTGCCAGACTTTTGCCAGCAATGGATAAGAGGGATATTCCACGATGGTTCCCACATTCACTCCTCTCTCCTTTCTTCTTGTAGATTGTAACAATGAGGGCATGTTTGAAATCTTGTGGAAAGGCCATCTCCTCCAGGCATACTTCACTCTCAGGCTTGGACCACCGTGTTTTAGTACTTCGGCAGCAATGCCATCCTGGCCAGGTGCCTTGCTATTCCTTGTGCTCCATATGGCTTTCTCAAGCTCATCCATTGTGATGGGTTCACAGAGTTCGTCCCTTGTTGGCCTTCTATTCAGCCATTGACAGACATTTGGATCTGCTGTCCCTTCCTGGTTAAGCAGCTTTTGGAAGTGTTCTTTCCATCCCCCTTGGATTTCATCCAGATTTGTATGGAGTTTGGTGCCATCAGCACTTTTGATTGGAGCCACAGCATTGCTCTTTGGTCCATACAAGCTTCTCAGGGCTTTGAAAAGCCCTTGAGAGTCATTTCTCTCTGCCATTTCTTGCAGCTCCCCTGCCTTCCTACACCACCAATCATATTTCATAGCTCTCGTCTCATACTGCACTTTAACCTTAATCTCCTTCGGGGCTGTTCTGCTCCTTCTTTTAGGTGCAGGTTGAGCAATTTCCATTTCTCCTCCAGCAACTCTTGGATCCTGTCCTCATTCTCCAGGAACCAGTCAGGTGAATTTCTCTCTGGCTTGCCTGCCACCTCAGAAGCAGCGGTGTACATGGTGTCTTTCAACCATTGCCATTTTCCTTCAATATCTTGTGGGGCAGGGGATTCCTCTTCCAGGGCTGATGTTATTGCTGAGGATAACTTCATCTGGACCTCTTCTTTTCTGAGCTTTTGCACATTGAGTTTCTTGGCAGTGGTGCTGCTTGGTGTTTTCCTTCTTGGTAGTGACAGCTTCAGCCTGAGATGAGAGTGAACCATATAATGGTCTGTTGAGCACTCGGCTCCTTGCATTGCTTTGGTGGACAGAACTTCTGACAGGTTGCTCTTTTGAGTAACGACATAGTCAAGTAGATACAGGCGCTGAGACCTGGGGTGCCTCCAAGTGAAGTAGTTCTTCTCAGGTTGTCTGAAGAATGTGTTTGTAACACGTATCTGTCACTCGGTGCAGAAGTTCACCATCAATTCACCATTTGAATTCATCTTCCCTTTTCTGAACTTTCAACTGTGCCTTCATATAGTCCATAGTTTTTGCCCACTCTAGCATTGAAATCCCCAAGAATCACAAGCTTGTCCTCTTGAGGAATGCTGACAGCAACTCCAGCTAACTCTTGATAGAAAGCCTCTTTCTCCTCATCGGAATATGTCATGGTTGGTGCATAGACATTGATCAGGGTCAGGTGTCGGTCATTGTCAAGTGGAGCACCCAGACTCATGATCCTCTCTGAATGGCCAGTGGGAAGTGATGTCAGTTTCCCAACTATGTGGTTGGAGACCGCAAAAGTGACTCCAGCATCTCTCCTGCCATCAGACTTGCCAATTCAAAAGAAAGTGTACTCGTTCTCCTTGATCTGGCCTTGTGCCTCCAGTCTTGTTTCTTGAAGCAAAGTCGATCTTGAAGAAAAGTCGATCTTGTAGCATTCAAGTTTCTTGGCAATCATTGCAGTCTGTCTCTCAGGCCTTGTCTCACCATCAAGCATCGTGCGAACATTCCATGTTGCAACCGTCAGTTTCACCTTCTTTCTACCGCTGTGATGAAGATCCGCTGGCCGCAACGAACCAGTCAGGTTGATCCCAGGCGAGCTTTGTTTACCCCACCTTTTCTAGGAGCTTCCCTTCACTTGGGCAGGCAGTGCTCTCCCTGAAAAGGGCTGCTGCTTGGACACTCATACAGTATTGCTGCCTCAGTCAGCTGTTGCTTAGGGTGTTTTTAGCAAGACTGCAACCATCTGATATGAGCCGCCAGTGTGTAGGATTCCTGCTAGCAGCTTCCAGCCCCTCAAGCCTGCTGTTGTCACATTCGTCCCATCGCCACTGGTCTTTCCTCCACCTCTCCTAACAACACACCTTGCACAGTGGTTAAGACAGATGGCGTCATGCCCCCACCAGTTTATCTCTGTGGACAAGTGGTGCACAAGTGTGCAACAGACTTGTCAGACAAAGAGGTTGCCCCGCAGTGGCTGCTCACTAGCCGATTGATGCTATCTGTTGACCAGTTCTGGACCAGTTCCTCCGCATACCACCAGGTGATGTGCTTTTGACCAAGCCTCTGCCACAGCGCACCAGGAATGCCCTGCTGCCAGCGCTCCTTGGATGCAGTTTAATGTCCTGCCCAAGATGGGACGCAGTTTAATGTCATGCCCAATGACTTACAGGGCTTTACTGATGACTTACAGGGCTTTACTGACACTGTTCTGTCTTACATCAAGTTTTGTATGGATAATGTCACAGTGAGCAAGCACATTCGTGTTTATCCAAACAGAAAGTCCTGGATGACAAGCAAAGTTCAGACACTCCCGAGGGCCTGTAATTCCACTTTCAGGACAGGGGACAAGGCCCTGTACAGCATGGCGAGGGCAGACTTAAGGAGGAGCATTAAAGGTGCAAAGGAGGCCTACAAGAGGAAGGTGGAGGATCATCTGTCAAACAACCACCCACGTCAAGTGTGGCAGGGACTAAAACACCTCACAAACTAGAAAACACTTCTGTGACCATCAGTGCTAACACCTCACTGGCAGAGGAATTAAACCATTTCTTTGCCCGCTTTGAGGCAACAAGGCCTCACACAGTCTCATACCCCTCACAGACCGCAAGCTCACACACACTATCCAGGAACATCAAGTGAGGCATGTGTTCAGATCTGTGAACACAAGGAAAGTTGCTGGACCAGATGGAGTACCTGGTGAAGTACTCAAATCCTGTGCTTACCAGCTCTCAGCAGTCTTCACTAAGATCTTTAATTTCTCCCTGACACACGCCGTTGTCCCACCTTGTCTCAAGTCAGCTACTATAATCCCCATCCCCAAAAACTCAACCACCAGCAATCTGTGACTATAGACCCATTGCCATGACACCAGTAGTTGCTAAATGCTTTGAGAGACTGTCACATCACATTAAAGACTGCCTCCCTCTTGCCTTTAATCCATATCAATTCACATACAGAGCAAACTGATCTTCTGATGATGCCATTTCCACAGCCCTCCACACTCCTCTGAGCCACCTGGAACAGCCGGGGACCACCGTAAGGATGCTCTTCGTCGATTACAGCTTGGCTTTTAATACCATCATCCCTGACATCCTTGTGGACAAGCTGGCTGCCCTGGACTTTTCCCCAGCCACTTGTGCCTGAATCAAAGACTTTCTTACAAACTGCCCACAGACTGTCCAAGATCGGTGCTCACAGCTCTTCCACCCTCACGCATGGCTCTGGCTCTCCACAAGGCTGTGTGCTGAGCCCTCTACTGTATGCCATCTACACCCATGACTGTACACAAATTTGTGGATGACAAGACCTTGGTGGGGCTCATAATTGGAGGGGACGAGTCGGCCTACAGGGACGAGGTAGAGCAGCTGGCAGAGTAGTGTGCCAAAAACAACCTGGCTCTCAACACCAAGAAAACAAAGGAGGTGGTCATGGACTTCAGGAGGCACAAAGCTGACCCCGCTCCCCTCTACATCAATGGAGACTGTGTAGAGAGGTTCTGCACCTTTAAATTCCTGGGGACTCACATCTTTGAGGACCTCTCCTGGTCAGCTAACACAACAGCCATGGTGAGGAAGGCCCAACAGGGAATCCACTTCCTGAGAGTCCTCAGAAGGAACAGACTGGAGGAGAGGCTGTTGGTGATCTTCTCCACCATCGAGAATGTGCTGGCTTTCTCCATCATGGTGTGGTATGCTGGCTGCACAGTGGCTGACAAAAAAGCTGCAGAGGGTGATAATTTTCTTTTCAGCTGACCTTGGCTGTCCTCTGCCCTCCCTGGATGACATTGCTAGCTCTTGATGCCTCTTCAGAGCTAGGAAGATTATTCATGACCACCTCCATCCTGAACACCACCTGCTCAGCCTGCTGCCCTCTGAAAGGAGGTACAGAAGCATAAAGAGCAGAATAAACAAACTGAAAAACAGCTTCTTTCCATGGGCTGTCAGGACACTTAATACACACACGGGTTGCTAAAATGTTCTTTGCTATTTTTATGAAGTGCAATAACTTTTAACTACCTCAATTTTATTTATTTGTTCCATTTTCATGACATGACCAATATTTTGTTTGTGTGTTCTCATTTTTATGTATGTTCTTGTTCCTTTGTTTTTTTTTAATACACTTTCAGTTGTGGCACATCAATTTCGTTGCATGGGTAACTGTGCAATGGCAATAAAGGCTATCTTATCTTTGATCATTTCCAGATATTGGTGTACCTCCTCCCATATAGTCTTGCTGCATGTGAACCAGTACTCCACAGCCTGTACCTGGCGCGGTGTGTCATTCCAGGGGAACAGTGGCGGTTGGTAGCAGAGTATGCACTGAAATTGTGTTAATTGGGTTGCAGAGTGTCTGAGGGAGTTTTGTGCATACTCGGCCCATGGAAGGAAATGTGCCCAGTCCCCTGGTTATGCATACAGAAGATCCTCAGGAAACAGCCGATTTCTTGGTTGGTTCTTTCTACTTGGCCGTTTGACTGAGGATGGTAGCCAGACATGAAGCTCAGTGATGCCCCTAATCTTTCCATGAAGCAAGTCCAAAAGCATGAAATAAACTGAGAACCCTGGTCACTGACTGTCTTCGGGGAGACCATAGTATCTAAATACTTGCTGGAAGAGTAGTTCTGCTGTTTGGGATGCCATGGGTATACCAAGTAATGGGATTAGCTTAAGAGCTTTGGAGAAGCAGTTGATAGTAACCATTATGGTGGTATTGCCTTGCGAGGGAGGGAGGTCCATGATGAAATCAATGACTATGTGGGACCAGGGTCTCTGAGGAACAGGGAGGGGGCACAGTTTGCTGGCAGGAGGGGTTCTAAGAACCTTAGCTTGGGCACAATCAGAACATGAGGCGATGAGCTGGTTAATCTTAGTGAGCATGTTCTCCCACCAATACTTGTTCCTTAGCATTTGATGAGGATGTTGACTGCCAGGGTGTCCCATGGTGGGAGATGCATGGGCCCAAGTGATGAGTCTGCCTCGAAGGTGCATATAGTAGGCCAGGTGAGAGATTGATGGAGAATTTGAGGTTGTGAATTCCTTATTTCTTTGTCTATGCCTCAGGTGATGGATTGTAGAGAGCATTGGGGTGGGAGAATGGGATCGGTGACAATCTTGATGGGAAGGACCAAAGACTCAAAATAGGGGGTTTGCCTTGGTATTCTTGGAGCCAGGGCAAAATGAAATTGTGAAATTGAAGTGTGTTTAAAATAAATATATATGTTTTTGTTTTTTTTAAGTGCCCACCTGGCCTGGTGAGGATTTAACCTCTTGGCTTTCCTGAGATATTCAAGGTTCTTGTGGTCAGTGAGAATTACGAATGGGTGGCTAGAGTGGCTCCCTCTAGCCAGTGTTGCCACTCCTCGAGGACTAGTTTAATGGCAAGCAGCTCTCTGTTACCAACATCATAGTTCCTTTCTGCAGAAGAGAGTTTCTTAGAAAAGAAGACTACTGGATGAAGTTTCTGTTTCTCCCCAAAATGTTGGGACAGAATTGCCCCTACTCCAGTGTCAGATGCATCTACCTCTAAGGTGAAAAATTTAGACAGGTCAGGATATTGTAAGACCAGAGCAGAGGAGAAGGCACACTTAAAACGGCTGAATGCTTCTTCTACCACAGGGTTCCACTGGAGGCACTTGGGTCCCTTCTTAAGCAGAATTGTCAAGGGGGTGGCAGTTGTGCTAAAACCTCTAACAAAACAGTGATAGAAATTTGCAAAGCTCAAGAAATGCTGAAGGTCCCTTATGGATGTGGGCATAGGCCAAAACATAACCACAGAAACCTTGGATGAGTCCATACTAACTCCTTCAGCACTGATGATATAAGAAGGAGATACAACCCTGATGGAACTCGCACTTCTCTGCTTTGACAAAGAGGTGATACTTAAGCAGACTTTTGAGAAGCACTCTAATGTGTTCTTGGTGACTTCCTTCATCTGGGGAGTAAATCAGGATGTCGTCTATGTAAGCGATGGCATATCTGCCTAGCATGTCCTGTAGCACATCGTTGATTAGGCATTTGAACATTCTAGGAGCTGAAGAAAAGCCATAAAGAATTACCTGGTATTCAAAATGGCTGGCGGTAATGCTTAAGGCGGTTTTCCACTCATTGCCTTTTTTAATCCTGATTAGGTTATAGGCACTGCGTAAGTCTAGTTTCGAAAAGATCTTTGCCAATCTGAGTTGTTCCAAGGCTGCAGGAACAAGAGGAAGAGGATAGGGATACTTAACCGATACCTAATTTAATCCCCTGTAGTCGATCCATGGTCGTAGCCCACCACCTTGTTTCTCCACAAAGAAGAACCCCATAGAAGCTGGAGACTTGGAAGGGTGGATGTAATCCTACTTGAGAGCCTCTTGAATGTGCTATTCTATAGCTGTGTGTTCCTTCTGTGAGAAGAGATATATGCACCCACGTGGTGGTGACATGCCTGGCAGTAAGACAACTGCACAATCATAGGGCTGATGAGGTGGTAGGCCACAAGCTTTACCCTTGGTAAAGACCATCTTACGGTCTAGATAACATTCAGGGACATTGTCCATAGAGTCTGGCTGAGGACTCTCCACAGACGTGGATGAGAAAGTGACTTGGGGACGAGAGATGCAGCTCTGAAAGCAGGTGGGTGACCATTGAAGAATTTCCTTATTTTGCCATGAGATTAAGGGGTTGTGTAGTTGAAGCCAAGGGTAACCAAGAAAGATATCATGATGTAAAATGATGCAAGTTCTGAGTGCAGTATTCCCACTTTGATATGAATTGGGGTAGTACACATAATGACGAAACCCTCTCCTATGGGTCCTCCGTTGATGGTCCTAGTGCTGAGTGCACTTTGAAGAGGGGTTGTTGGCAGGTTGAACTTCTGTGTGACTGAGCTGCTGATAAAGTTCCCCTCTGCCCCTAAATCAATGAAAGCAGAAAGGATGTGTGTAGAAGATGCCAACTTTAATAATACTGGAACTTCAAATGATTTAGAATTGAACTTTCTTGCCAGACTTGCAGTGTGTGCTGGACCTTCACAGGACGAATGAATGGGACAGTGGTTGAGCTGATGTTCAGAGCTTGGGTAGTAGAAGCACAAGACCCTCCTTTCTTCTCCTTGCACACACGGAGCGTGTTAACCGGGTGCGTGATACTTCCATGGGTGAACTGTCCTCAGAAGTCAGGACCAGCTTTATGCTTTCTTGAATGGAGGGTCGATGTGCCAGCAGATGATCAAGGTGAATGGCTGTCAATGAGGGAGTCCAGCATGAGTTGTTCGGTTCTGCAGGCTAGTTTGCTCAGAATCTCACAACGCAGACCTTGGCAGAAAACAGCTTTCAGAGTAGGGCCGCTCCATCCACTGGCCACCGCTAATGTTCTGAAGCCTAGGGCATACTCAGCCATGCTTCTGGAACTCTGTGATATGGTCAGCAAACTTTCCCCTGCTTCAAAACCCCTCAGGTTCATGGCCAAACACTCTCTTGAACAGAGTGAGGAACTACTCATAAGATGTTGTCTGCTCACCGCCTTTGCTCCAAATGGCACTTGCCCTTCGGGGTGCTTTGCCAGTAAGGAAGGAAAGAAACTTGGCAATCTTGTGTTCATCAGAAAGGTTAGGCATAGTAGCAAAATACATAGAACATTGTAGTACAAAACTTTTGCAGGTGAGAGCATCTCCAGGGAATTTCTCTGGAGTGGGAAGTTGAAGCACTGGACTAGGAGAAGACTCGGGACGTGTTAGGAGGGCCTGTGACATCACAGTAGCTATTTGCACCATACAAATGTTGAGGTCTGCTAGCATCTGCTGATGTTCTCCTGGTAAGCATCCCTGGGCGTTCAGAGCAGTCTGCTTCGCTTCTTCCGCTACATCCATGGTGGTGAAGTATCCTGTCAGGGTGCAGACACTTACTGTACAGATGTATATGCAGAGGACAGCAGGGTGCAAACTGTGGACAAAGCAAAAACGTGAGACAGGAATTGAAGTCACAAAACTAGCGAGGGTCGTGCAATCGGCAAAATGTAGTAGAGGAAAGACAGAGCGTAAACATGAAAAGGAAGAGCAAGAGTCAGAAATTCAAGAGCCAGTCAGAAAATACAAGGCCTGGTATGAACTGGATAGAGCAGAAATATACTTCGCACTGGAGTTGAGTGAGTGAGTAAGTGGCTTAAGTAGTGATAATTAGGAAGATGATTGAGAGCTGTAATCAATAGTCTGGGGACAGAGGGCACTGTGATTCTTGGGGAGTGTAGTTCAAAGTGTCCGTATTTGTAGTCTGAAAGTTCTCAGCAGGTTTACTGACCGTTATCTTCTATTAGGGTAGAGAAACCTTGAGCTTGCCGCACTAAGAGTTGTTCTATAGTTCAGGAGGCGCTCCTTCCATGCTTACTGAAATACTGCCAATTTTATTTGACACAATTTACATTATAATTTTCAAGTGGTTTAAGGTGATTACACTGTTTTCAGCTGCATATGTGCTCATTAGACCAGGGTACTAGTTTTTCCTCTCTAAATATTTTTTAAGTGGATTTATGTTATCTAACATATAGCAGAATGTTGACTAAGCATTCAGTTGCCCAATCAAATTCTGTGGAATGTGACCGTGATCCAGCCAAAGTTGATAGATGTGGTGGCAGCCCAGGAGAACTGCCCCAAAGGAGCACATTTCTCCTTGCACAGCTGCTCATACAGTGCTGAAGAAGCAGTGGTGCTTCTGCACCATTGTTTTGGACAGCCCAAGACAGTATGGCTATGGGGTGGAGCCTGCTGACTGTGCATGTCTGGTGCAGCATAATCAGTGCCTTACTTCACCCTCCTCAGGGGAGGATAAAAATGTGCCACAACAAAGAAGGGTTAGTCAGAGTGCCAGTGCATGAAAAGTGATTCACTATCTCCATCTCTCGGTTTTGGCAACCTCATGCATGCTGAAGATGAAGACAATGAAGCGTGAGCTCAGTAGACATGATGCTGATGACCCGCGCCACCACTGGAATACTGCCAGGATATGGTGCAGCCAGCCCCCACCAGTGACCTCAGCCTAGGCCAGTTTGGGCTCCCTGCCACCTGTTCTGACTGCACTCATCTCACCTCTCACTTCTGCTGCACTTCCCCATTCACCAAAATTCATAAAATATCCTCATCTTTTGCACTGAGACTTGGGTTGTGTCTGTGTTCTCCCTGGAGGAGAAATCACGTCTGAGCACAACACCCCCGACCACTCCCACATGGAATCATTCTCACAGCATCTCCTGGAAGTGAGTCTCCAGCAACAGCAAGTAATGCAGGACCTCACAAAGGGCCTACAATTCACTACCCAGGAGATGCTGCAAAGCAAGCTAGAGTTTCTCCTCACCCTGGACCCCTGCCAAGAGGCCCTGAGTCTGCTACGGAAACTCACTCTCTGACAATATGGAGACCTAGCTCTACACATTTGAGCAGACAGCATGTAGAGAGGGGTGGCCCAAAGAGGAATGGGTCCAGGCTCTGGCTCACCGCCTCACTGGGGAGACCCAACTAGCCTATTTCAGCATCCCACTGGCTGTGGCAGATGATCACTTACTCCAGAAAGAGCAGATACTGGGGCGCTGCAGGTTCTCCAGGCTGCAACAGAGTTCCACCAGAGTTCCACCAGAGTTCTCCCAGGCTGCAACAGAGTTCCACCACTGGGTGTATCTGGATGTATCAAGCAAATGTCGATCCTCAGCCAGATGGACTTGCTACTAGAAACCACCAAATGCTGGCTACATCCAGAGCAGCACTCAGCAATGCAGGTCACAGAGCAAGTTGCCATGGACCTGTTCCTCTGGGCACTACCCCCTGAACAGTGCATGGCTATTGGGATGAGGGTGCCCGAGACCCCCAACAAACTAGTGGCAGCTTTCAAGTGTGTCTTGGCAACTCTGGACATGAAAAAAGAAGCCACAAGGCCAAGATAGGGAACCACCGAGTCCCCCACTGCCACTCCCTGGGTCAATATGGGGGCCTGATGGTGCCCCCCCCTCCCCATACACTTACCTTCACACAATGACAAGTGTATGCACACTGCATCCATGTAACCTCCTTTTGCCCCAACCAGAAAATCATGGCTTGCTGGCTGTGTTGTCCATTCACTCACCAGCCCTCATCTACCAAGTGCTCCTGTGTGTGTGGGTTGAGGGCCAGTCAGTGAAAGCCCTCCTGGACTCAGGCAGCACCATCACACTGGTCTGGCCTTTGATCCTGTTCATGACTGTAGGGTGCAGCAGTACCATCAAGTTCACCTACGTGCATGGGGATGCACAAGAGGTGGCCACCACTAACATCCACCACTAATGTCCACATTGGGGATGAGACAGGTGAGTTCAAATTGTCTGTATGTGTGATGCCTGATCTCCCGGTCACTCTCCTCCTAGGTTGGGACTAACACAGATTCCCCAGAGAACTGCCAGGAAGAGGAGGAGATGCTGGAGCCCACAGAGACTGCAGAACCACACTACACCACCCCAAGACATGTGCCTGGCTGGGAGACATGGGGGAAGCCAAAAATTGCACTGTGGAATGTAAGTTACACACCACCTCTAACCCACTCTCGTGTGTATTTAAGCAGGTGACACGCAAAGGGAACTTTGGGCAGAAGCAGAATGAACAACTGAAGAACTGCTGGGAGCAGGTGTACCTTCTCGAGGGTGAAGACCAACACCTAGGGCACCCAGTCCCCAGCTCCTACTTCCTGGTCCATGAAGGGTTACTCTACCACTGTACCAAACAGCAGGGCCAGGATATCGACCTGCTGGTGGTTCCCTGCTTGAAGGTGGATGTAGTGATGCACCTGGCCCACTTCCACCCCTTGAGTGGCCACTTGGCCATCCAGGACACACTGGAGAAGATCAAGGACTGATTCTTCTGGCCGGGGATGAGAACAGAGTTCAAAATTTTTTGCCAGCACACTGCCTCCTGTGCAGCCTATCCCAGCTGATTATGAGCAAGAGGCAGGGTACACAAAGTCACCAGATTATCATAGGGCTGACACATATAGACAAACAACAATTCACATTCACAATTAAGGTCAATTTAGAGTCACCAATTAACCTAACCTGCATGTCTTTGGACAGTGGGGAAAATCAGAGCACCCGGAGGAAACCCACACAGCCACAGAGAGAACATGCAAACTCCACAGAGAGAGGCCCCGATCAGCCACTGGGTTCAAACCCAAAACCATTTTGCTGTGAGGCAACATTGCTAACCACTTCACCATTGTGCCAACCCCTGTTAGACATGTGAAGTGGAAAGGAGTTATGCCCTCATGGGCAAGTCTCAGTGTTAGCTTTGGCTCTGCAATTATACTATCACCCATTGCCCTGCTGTGAGGGTTCTAATGCTGGAGTGGGGTGACTGCTACTCTGCCTAAGGCATCCAGACTTCCTATAGAAACTATGCTGCACTTATTTTCACTAACACTCTAGAGTCTGGATGCACACCTCTACTGTAAAACTGCAATCTTCTCTGTCAGAGACCAAGCAAATATTCATTTATCACAAATAAAACTGTTACTAATGAAAGAGGAAGAATGACTAAACATTTTGTGCTCAACACATTGAGCAAGCTGAATGTTTGCCATGATAAATGATTTACATACCTTAGTCAAAGATTTGTAGATATTTAGGGCAGGTCTGACGTGGATGGTTGTTGCATGTCGCTTGCTGTCTCTGGATGGGGAAAAAGTGATCTTGGAGAAATTGAAAATGCGGCAGAAGGGAAAGTAAAAAATACACCAAAAATAAAATGATAGCGCAAAATTATTGATGGAAAAAGGGTGTAGTTTAGATGCTGACATTGATGAGAAACTTGAAGTAAATTATACGAAAACAGGAATTATGTATGCTTTTATATATTAGTGAATTTTTTTCATAATTTAATTCAAAATATATTCCATATTCTCCTTACATGTAAAGTGAAATATTTCAAGCCTTGTCTTGTTTTAATTTTGCTGATTATTGCTTGTGACTCATGAAAATCTGAAATCCAGTGTCTCAACATATTACAATATTTCATTTTGAGTTTCAGTAAAACAGTATAAATACTGTGTATCTTTTGGTCTAGTTCAGTATACAGTAGCCTTCAGCTCGTCTGTATTTTTGGGTTGGTGTTTATCATCTTCCTCTTGACAATACCCCATAGATTCTCTGTGGGTCACAGGTCAGGCAAGTTCACTGGTCAATCAAGCACAGTAATACCGTGGTCAGCAAACCATTTGGTAGTAGTTTTGGCACTGTGGCCAGATGCTAAGTTCTGCTGGAAAAGGAACTTGGCATCTCCATAAACCTTGTCAGCAGATAGAAACATGAAGTGCACTAACATCTCCTGGTAGACAGCTGCGTTGACTTGGGACTTGATAAAACACAGTGGACCAACACCAGCTGAGAAAATGACACCCCAAATCATCACAAACTGCAGAAAATTCACACTGGACTTCAAACACCTTGGATTTTGTGCCTCTCCCCTCTTCCCCCAGACTCTAGACATTGATTTCCAAATGAAATGCAAAATTTACTTTCATCTGAAAATAGGACTTTGGAACACTGAGCAATAATCCAGTTATTTTTCTCCTTAGCCCAGGTAAGACGCTTCTGATATTGTCTCTAGTTCAGGAGTGGCTTGATATGAGGAATGCAACAGTTGTAGTCCCTTTCCTAAAGACGTCTCTGCATGGTACCTCTTGATGCACTGACACCAGCCTCAGTCCACTCCTTGTGAAGCTCTCCCAAGTTCTTTAATCAACTTTTCTTGACAATCCTGTCAAGGCTGTGGCCATCCCTGTTGCTTGTACATCTGTTCCAGCCAGCCTTTTCAGCAACGACCTTCTGTGTCTTACCCTCATTGTGGAGGGTGTCGATCATCTTCTGGACAACTGTCAAGTTCAGGGCAGCACGGTGGTGTAGTGGTTGTCACTGTTGCCTCACAGCAAGAAGGTTCCCGGTTCAAACCTCGCGGCCGACAGGGGCCTTTCTGTGTGGAGTTTGCATGTTCTCCCCGTGTCTGCGTGGGTTTCCTCCGGGTG
>JAPEKM010000012.1:20493587-20503644 GCA_027575975.1 Cathorops multiradiatus
TTTCTTCTTCACCTCTTCTATCTTGGGCAAGAAATGCAACATTGATGTGTTACTGCCACAAATAACACAGGCACGAATTTGTTCAGCCATGTTTTCAACTTGCTGTTAGGTCTTCTTCCGCTACTGACGAGATGGGCTCTGCTATCTAGTGTTGCCAGATACTGCTGACGTTTTCCATCCCAAAATATGTTCAAAACCTGCCAAAATGCACTTGAAACCGCCCAATCTGGCAACACTGGCTCTGCTATTTCTCCTCGCGCTTAAATCCGAGCTTTCTTCCCATAGGCGGTTGCAAGCCAAGGTGGGCGAGGCCACGAATACTAATTTTCGAAGTGACGCAAGTGCGTATAGCTTTTTCAGATCCGCCCATTTTTCCCACTATTTTCTTTTATACGCTAATACAGAGAATGGGAGTAGAATTACATTTTTGCATGCAGCATGCATATGCAACTCGGAGTGAACTATGGTATTTCAAAAAGAACCAGTATTCAACTTTTTGGTGGAAGAGCACCTTTAAGTTTATTGCGATTTTAACGTGAGTTCCTGTGGAATTCCCTAAAAATCCACCATCCTGCTGATTTTTTTTTTATGAACGCCGTAGCCAGTAGCAGTTCCTGAGTGCACAGCTGATGATATTACACCGTCCTGTTCTCTCTTCAGAGCCAGGTCATGTTCTAGCTGATGAGTGTAGTGCAGCAGGAGGTGGGCTTCAGAAAGAGTAGCTCATGATCATAAAAGTTTTATAGTTACAGCATTTAAGGCGTGTCTAACCACCATGAAGCAAATCAAGTTTAAATACGCACAACAAATGAAAACATTTGTGAAGTCAAGGAGTAAGATTTATTTCTTTGTATGGTTGTTGATCTTGCTTGTCCACCGGGCAACTATGAATAAAAATGAATAGACCAGACATATCTGACTGTGCACCTCGAGTTTCTAACTGTGGAAGTGTAGGATATAAACTGACATCATACACTGTTAAACCGAAGTTTTACAGAAATAAGGAGTTCAGTGAAGATGTAAAAGCTTCTAAAAAGCTGGAATCCACTAATGATTGTAATTCTGTAGTTGTAACTGCAGTAAATAGGTATATAGTGAGTATCTGTATTGGCCAAGAGTGTTGCATCGGTATCGGCTATGACCCAGAAAAGTATTTTATTTGATGAGCTTTTTGTTTGACCATACTGTCATTCTGATTGAAGAGCTAACATTTTCTACTGTCTTGATCACCAATGTATTTGTACAAAATGTTAAAAGTCACGTGTCTGCAGTTACCCAGAAAATGGTGTGGTGGAGATGAATGCAGAGGATGTGCGTCCTCGAGCTCGGACGGTGCTACGGTTCGAACAGCTAGAGGTGGGACAGGTGGTGATGGTCAACTATAACCTGGAGCTTCCAGAGGAGCGAGGATTCTGGTATGATGCTGAAATCACTACGCTCAACCACATCTCCAGAACCAAGAAGGAGGTCCGCGTCAAAATCTTGCTTGGGTAAGAGCGCCCTGTACGCTTCATACGGTGCTTACTATCCTCACACATTTCATGGGGCTCATCTTAAAGGAGATGCACAGAACCTTTGTTTTTAAATAAATTTCTGAGCAGATAGTATCACCATCCTTGACTCTTGTATGCTGCATAATTGGGAATAAAAAATTTATATATTTTTGAGAGTTAAAATTGACCACAAAGTTGGCATTCGAGCTGACCCAGTCAGCCCTGCGTGTGTGACGTCACAGCGGGAACTGGTGCGATAGACCAAAGCCAGACTCTGCAGGTGAGAGTGGTTGCAGTGGCCTCTTTGTTCGGATTTATTGGCGATTCTTTGGCTTCCTCAGATAGTAATACATCTGACTATAATAGTCCTGAAATTGGACGTAGAACCGTATCAGTTCGAACCATCGGAAAGTGAATCCGATAGTAACACGCTGGCCACGGAGGCCTCCACCTTACGAAATAAAGCCAGAGAACAAAGCCGTCTAGAGAACTGGATAGAATTTAACTGACAGTCTCATGTGACTCTCATTATAACAGGATAGGTGTTCTAACTTGTACAACATCCTGTACATGCATGCATTTTCACTGATGAAACATAAAAGGCTAATTAAATAATCAGATGAACTGAGACGATCACATTCTGAAGCAAATTAAATCTTATTCCGGTAACAAACACACAATACAAGTTACACGTATTAATCTAAATGTAGGGAAACGAGTGGTGTTTTTATGATGTAATCAAATGAGAGTCGCACCTTACCCGTCTGTGTTCTCGCTTCTTGAAGGCCGACCTTGTGGCCGATTATTTTTGAAACAATCTGACTTTCAGTTCTTCATTTGTTCGCTTCTTCGACGTAAGGGCGAGATATTGCTGCTGAGGCAAGCATATCCAGTGGAGATATCTGACGACTGGTCCACTCATTCTCCATTTTCTCCATACTGAGTACTCCGCCATTACTGCTCGGCTCACGCTCCAGGAGAACTGGTGCAACTGAACTTGCTTTCCTTTTTTTTGTAGTTTTCTTTTCCTTTAACTGTTGGTACTGCACCCTCTTTCAATATGGGCTTATAACCAACACTCCAACAGATCAGAGGTTTCGTACGAGTCATCAGTAAAATGTGCCCGTGAATTTCTCGAAAAACGCATCCAAATCTTTGCAGTTTGAACATTCTTGGGCCTTGAATGCAACATAAATCCACCTTCTGTCGTGTTGCTCCACCCATCTACGTGGCATGGCGATAAATTAGCTCAAAATGGAGACTCAGATTTCCCAGATGTCAAGGTCATTCACTCAGACCGCTACCTATGTGAATCGTTTTAATCATAAAAATTACTACTTTAGATTTATTAACGCTTAACTATTCCTGTGCCATCCTTGAGGTCTCAAGGCATTTATAAATAAAAAGTGAGGCCATGGTTCTGCGTATCTCCTTTAAGCACCAGTTCATCTGTAATTACTGGTTTGTGCTGTTTTAAGTATTGCCCCATGCTGTGTCTTACCTTGTTACAGGTCAGCACACACAACCTGCATTCTTCTAGTGAAGATGATGACGTGGAGAACCCTTTTCCCAATGATCTGTCTATCCAACAGGTATAGTCAATGGTTGTGTTTGCAAACAAACACTGTGACCAGTGTCATTCAGAATGGTAAAATATAAAGTGCTGATCTTCCTGATATGACTAAAAGCTCTGTTCATTATTACCTTTTTATCATCTAGGCATTCTCTGATTATCAGATTCAGCAGATGACTGCTAACTTTGTAGATCAGTTTGGCTTCAATGATGAGGAGTTCAGTGAACATGATGAGAATATCAAGTGAGTTTCTGTTCTGACTTTTTTTTTTGCGAGTTTAATTCTGTATTATTATTATCATTATTATCATCATCAAACATGACAGAACACTATTATTCTTGTTCAGATTTTTAGGGGTCCAAGCACTGAAGGTTAGGATTGTGGTGGGGGGGCAAGGATGCAGTGTTTGGACTCCAGTTGTTTTTATTAGTTTTTTTTTTTCCTCCTTTTTGTTATGTCAAAACTGATCATGCAAAGCATGGATGGTACAGGCATGAAACTTGGTCAATAGATGGTATTCGTGACTGCTGCTCAGACAAGAGAGATGAGCCTGATTTGCCTAATGGTGGCACTATAGTGAAGAGTTTTACATTTTGGCTCATATCTTGTGAACGGTAAGTCGTACAAAAAAAAAAGCCCTCAAGGACAATTAAAGGTACTTTAACTTGGATTTTGAACTAACTTGCATAAGCAAATTAGCTCAAAACTTACTTTTGTGAACTAATCCTGTGATTTTTATCCAATATTCAAGAAATTTGATGCCGAGTCAGTTGGCAAAGTCTAAACCTCAGTTATCAAAGACATCTAAGACTTCTAAACAGTCTGGCTGCCGCGTGAGTTTACACAAAATTTGAAAGGTATGTTAAGGATAAGAAGGCCTCCATGTGCTAATCTGTGAGTGGACATAAACTTCTTAAAAATTGGCCATCAGCAAATCAGGTTCCAGCAGGTATTTATTAACAGGGCTACCATTGAACTATAGTCATGAAACTTTTAGACCCTAAAATCTAGCATATCTCTTTCGAAATGGGGTGTGGAGTAAAAATTTCATGTCCTGATTCTGTGACGCATGTCTATTTTTTATATATATATATATATATATATATATAAAGCCTTTTGCCTTATTTAACCTTGCCCACTCAGTGGACAAACCCCAATTCCTGAAAAGTTGGTATATTTTCAAAATCCAATAAAAACAAAAATCTGATTTTGTTCATTCACGTAAACCTTTATTTAACTGACAAAAGTACAAAGAAAAGCTGTTCAATAGTTTTACTGACCAACTTAATTGTATTTTGTAAATATAAATGAAATTAGAATTCGATGCCTGCCACACACAAAAAAATAAAAGTTGGGACAGCGGCATTATCATTGTATTGTCTCGCCTTTCGTTTAATAAGGCTTTTTAATCATATGGGAACTGAGGATATAAACTGCTGTAGTTTTTCATTCTTGGTTGATGCAAGACTTCAGGTGCTCAGCAGTCTGTGGACACTGCTGTCGGGTTCTGCCATACATTCTCAATAGGAGACAGATCTGGACTGGCAGCAGGCCAGTCAAGCACATGCACTCTGTCTACAAAGCCACGCTGTTGTCGCCCGTGCAGAATGAGGCCTAGCACTGTCCTGCTGATATCAGCATGGACTTCCCAGAAACGGACCTTGCCTTGATAGCAACATATGTCTCTCTCTAAAATTCCAATATACCCCTCTGCATCAATGGTACCTTCACACACATGCCATGGGCACTGATACCCCCTATACCATCACAGATGCTGGCTTTTACACCTTTCTCTGATAAATTGGATGGTCATGTTCACCTTTTGGCACTGAGAGCTCGACAGCCGGTTTTCCTGAAAAGAAGCTGAAATGTGGACTTGTCTGACCACAGCACAGTTTCCTCTGTCTTTTGGTCCATCTGGGATGAGTTCAGACCCAGAGAAATCAGCATTTCTGTATAGAATTGTTGAATGGCTTTCTTACTGCATAATAATACAGTTTCAGGTTGCATTTCTGGATGCAACAGCTGACTTTTTTTTTTTCCCCCCCCCAAAGTACTCCTGAGCCTATGTGGCGATACTTGTCACATTAGTATGATAGTTTCTCAGGTAGTGCTGCCTGTGGACTCAGAGGTCACACACATTCAACAGTGGTTTGCGACCTTGTCCTTTATGCACCAAGATGTCCTGAATTCCCTGAATCTTTTCACAATATTATGTACTGTAGATTTTGAAGCACCTAAAATCTTGAGTTGAGTTGTTGTTTTTGAATTGACTAACAATTCTCTCTCAAATTTTGTCACAAATGAGTGAGCCATGACTCATCCTTGCTTGCAAAGACTGAGCCTTTGGTGCTGCTCCTTTTAGACCCAATCATGACACCCTTACCTGTTACCAATTAACCTACTTATTGTGGAATCTTCCAAAATGGTGTTACCATTTATTTAACTTTTCAGTTTTATTTTGCCTCTGTCCCAACTTTTTTTTTTTTAGTGTGGTGCAGGCATCAAATTTTAACTTTTTTATTTATATTTACAAAATACAATTAAGTTGGTCAGTAAAACATTTTCTTTGTACTTTTGTCAGTTAAATAAAGGTTCACATGAATTAACATCACAGATTTGTGTTTATTGCATTTTGGAAAATATCCCAACTTTTCTGGAAATGGGGTTTGTAAGATCACTTGCATAATATGTGAAATTATCTTTTGTGATCTCATCCTAGGATTTTGGGCATACTTTCACAAGATTGGTGTCAAAATACTCAAGAGTCTGAAACTCCGTAATTGTCCAAAAGTTGTTGAAATTTCTAAGCATTATGGCTGCCACATGTCAATCAATCCTAGCAAGGTGGAGCTTGATTTACTCAAAGAACTGAAGTTCAGGATTGCTTGGGTGTAATCACTAACTTTGAACACCTTAAACACCATGTTGAGTGCAAGGTTTTGAGGAATACTGCAAGGATTGGGACATGGTCAAGTCTAGGGGGCAGAGCTAAGTTTAAATAACTTTTGCAGAATCAGTAAGTCTGAATTGCACATATAAACAAGGATATAACTTGTATAATAAGGTGTCCAATTCTTTCTTGGTCTGATTCACTGACTCGAGCCATAAAAAAAAAAAAATCCTTTTGTTGTAGTTAGCCCAGGTCACACAAAATAAGATCATTTTGGATAATATGCAAAACCCATGTGCTTGCAACTGAACAAGTCCTGGTGCGGTCTGCCTCGATGCCTGGCCCTGGGATCCAGAGTTTCTACAGTCGAGTCATTGCTGATCACCGATCTATGATCCTTTATGTTGTTGATTCACCTTTGAACATCATATCCATAAGCTAATGGCCAGCAAGCTAAACTCCTCCATGACTGGCATGATGAGGAGTTCTGTCAGCCAGCTGTTAAAACTTATGCTATTCCATCATGCATATCAATTATTAAACAACTTGGACTCCTTTGCTGACCCTGTTGCATTCACTGAAGTGCCCATAGGAAGTTTGTTTACTTCCGGGTTGGTCACGTCATCCCATCCTTCTGGTCAGCTGCGCACACTGTTGCACCTTAGACACGTCATCAGAGCACTGTTGCTCAGTAGCACTAGTTTCCATGACAACACCACTCACGGACTGGGATGGAAAACGTGGAGTGGATTTCTGTCTACTTCTGCCAATACAGAGACCCACTGCCTCATTTAATATCAAAATTAAACTGTTTAATGCACAATCTCTCACAAATCTTACTTCATACACAACCAAATTCTGGATAGGTGTTTGGACTTGATGTGCCTTATGGAAACCTGGCATCCTAATTGAAACCTGTCCTCCTGGCTATTGCTACCTCCAGAAAGCCCGCAGCACAGGTTGTGTTGGTGGACTGTCAGTCGTTTACCACAATGATCTGGATTTGTCTTCTCTGCCCCTGCCAGACCTATTGTCTTTTGAATGCCTGGTATTTTTAAATGTAAGCCCCCTTTCCCCATGACAATAGTTCTCATTTACTGGCCAACCAAACCCATATTTCATCTCTGAGATGAGCAACCTTCTTTCAACATTCTGCATAACCTCTGCCAATATTATAATACTTGGAGATAAGAGCATCCACATCAATACCCCCTCCTATTGTTTTTCAGTTGAATTCCTCAATTATTGGATTGTTTTAACCTCGGACAACTTGATGTCCCCACACACACCAAGGGGCATACTCTTGATCTGATCATCATTGACTCTGCCCCTCTCAGCAGTCTACTTGTGTACAATCTGGGTGTCTGACCACAAGGCAGTCTCCATGGAGTTGCCATTATCAAGCCCAAATGCAAAATCTGCTTTTGAAAATTGAATAACATCAACCCAGAAATTGACAGTTGATCTACAGCATGTTTTTCATACAGACTTTTTATTAGCCAATGACGCAGTGGATTTCTACAGTAAAAGCTTGAGCAGCATTCTGGATCTTCATGCTCCTGTTAAAACCAGAACCATCACCTTCTCCTGCTCTGCCCCCTGGTTCACCAGTGAACTACAGAAAATTAAGGGAAATGGGCATGCTCTCAAATGGCATTATCAAGCATCAGGTCTTGCAGTCCTCAAGCTAGCATATTGGGAACATCAAAAGGCCTACTCAAAATCCCTTAGAGAGGTGCAGTCACAGTTCTACTCAAACATTATCAAAAATAGTCCTGGGAATTCCAAGGAACTATTTTCCACGGTCAATCATCTCAAACCACAAACCCCTTCACTTACAGAAACTACAGAAGAGCGCTGTGATAACCTTTTCTGGCCTTCTTCAAAACAAAAATTGACTTCGTTCTGTCCTTTCTGGTTCTTCCACTCTACCTGTCCTAACTGCCTACTCACAATTTGAGATTTCCCAGGCCCTTAACTGCTTTCCAGAAATTTCACAGCAAGAGGTTGAAGATATCATCAGGAGAATGGAACCTTCCATCTGTGCCCTTGACCCCTTTCCTACAGCCTTGGTGAAAGCAAATATCTCTGCCTAAGTCCCTTCATCCACCACTGTAATAAACCTTTCCCTTCAGGCTGGCTATGTTCCAACTGCTTTAAAAGCCACATCAGACCACTTCTAAAAAAAAAAAAAAAGCACTCTTGATCCAGAAATTTTTGCCAATTACAGGCCTATTTCCAGTCTCCCATTCCTCTCCAAAGTACTGGGAAAAAGTAGTTGCTGCCCACCTTCAGGACCACCTTATGCATAACCTTTGTTTGAAAAATTTCAGTTTGGTTTCCACTCTGCCCACAGCGCACAAACAGCTCTGGTTAGAGTTACAAGCGACCTACTGATGGCAGCTGATGCTGGCTCACCTTCCCTCCTTATTCTTCTTGATTTGTCTGCTGCATTCATCACTGTTGACCATGGTATACTCCTCAGCCAGTCACATTCAACCATTGGACTTGCTGGCATGGCCCTTAACCGGTTCAAATTTTATCTCGCTGATGGAACAGAGTACATTTTCTTTGGAAATGCAAGATCCCGGGCACACAGTCACCTGCAGGGTCCTCAGGGGTTAGTCCTGGGCCTCATCTTGTTCACTCTATACGTCCTCCCCCTTGATCATGACATAATGGAATTTCATTTCATTGCTATGCTGATGACCCACAACTTAAAATAAAAACAGATACACATTCCTGTGCATTTTCGCCATCGTCATCATCCTCTCTAGCTACACACTCTGCCTGTCTGGAGGAGATAAAGGGTGTAGATGAATCACAACTTTCTCCAGCTGAACAGCTCCAAAATTGAAGCAGTCTTGGTTGGTACCCCACACCAGATCCAGTCATCCTCCATAACCTGCATTACATTTCTGATCATGACATTCCCATCTCCTCATTAGTCACCAACCATGGTGTAAAATTTGACCCTCAAGTCACCTTTGAAGCCCATATCAAACATCTTTGCAAGATTTGTTTTTACCATCTCAAAAATATTGCCAAACTCTGTCCCACTCTCACCTTATCAGATGCTGAAAAGTTGGTCCACACTTTTGTCTCCTTCAGGCTGGATTACTGCAATGCACTTCTCATTGGGATCCCTAGCAAGAGTCTTCAAAGACTACATTCAGAACAGTGCTGCAAAGATCCTGATGAGAGTGCGAAAATATGAACACATCACACCCATTCTCCGTTCACTTCACTGGCTCCCTGTCTCTGCCAGAATTGAATACAAGGTCTCCCTTCTTACTCAGCAGTGCATCTATGGAAATGCCTCATCTATCTGAAAGACTTATTCACCCCACTAACCTCAACACGATCCCTCCGCTCTACTCACTCAAATCACCTCCACCATCCCAAGACTAAGTTCAGCACAATGTGTGATCGAGCCTTCTTTTATGCTGCCCCTCACCTATGGAATGCCCTCCCTGACCATCTGAGGGCACCGCAGACTACCGAGAGCTTTTAAAAAAGGACTTTAAACATTTCTTTTTAGCAGAACATATGACTCTTAATTATGCTTTATTTCTATTCCTTGTTTTGTTTGTCTTTTTAAGGATCTCTTTTGTAGCACTTTGAGATTTGTTCTAAATGTAAAGTGCATTACAAATAAAATGTTATTATTATTATTACCACCACCACCACCACATGGTATGTTTAAACCTGTTTGATGTTGGAATGGTTAGATGGTCCTAGTTGTCTTTAATGGTGGTGCTGTAGCAGTGTTTTACATTTTGGCCAATTTCTTATGAACTGTGTCTGAATTTTTTTCTTCCAGTGTTCTTTCAAACTAAAAAAAAGCCTCAGCAATATGATTCAACTCTGCTGACTTTTTTTTTTGCATAATATGTGAATTTTTATGAATTAGTCCTGGGATTTTTGGCTTCTCTTCACATAATTGGTGTCAGCAGCATATTTAGATTAGATAAAACTTTATTGATATCTTTGGGAAGGTTTCCTCACGGAACTTAAGATTCCAGCAGCATCATTACAGATAAACAGAGAAAAGAAATGGAGGAAAACTTCTAGATAATGTATTTACATATAAAAAT
>JAPEKM010000012.1:23727955-23741079 GCA_027575975.1 Cathorops multiradiatus
GTTTGGAGAGCGCGCGAGTAAGCTTGACCGGCAATATGGCGGTATAAACAAAAGTCACGTGACCAGTGACGTCAGGTTGAAGACCTCAATATGTGAATAATCATGTCCAGCGAATCAAGCAAACTTCTCTCCCAGAGCAGTGGAAGTACCTCCCAACTGAGCACAATCCAGCCGACCATGATTCTCGCTATAGTTATATAAAGTTTATATATACAGTTTATATATATATAAAATGAACAACCCCTACATACCCATCATCCTAGGATTACCCTGGTTAACACAGCACAACCCCCACCTAAACTGGGCTGATAATACCATCCTAGGCTGGAGCCATTCCTGCCAAGCTTCCTGCCTGAACTCCGCTCTGCCTCCCACCAAACCACCGCAGTTTCCTGACCTCTCTCACATGCCTCTGGAATACCCTGACTTAAGACTTGTTTTCAACAAGACCCAAGCCGTGTTCCTCCCTCCTCACAGAGCCTATAACTGCAGAATTGACCTCCTGCCTGGGATGGTGCCACCCAAAGGGCGACTCTACTCTCTTTCTCCCACTGAAGGGCAAGCCATGGAGAAGTACATCTCCGAGTCTCTGTCACCTGGGATCATCCACCCATCCTCCTTCCCAGCAGGGGCGAGATTTTCCTTCATGGAAAAGGACAAGTCGCTCAACCCCTGCATTGACTATCGAGGTGTCAACGCCATCATGGTCAAGAACTGTTACCCCTTACCATTCATGACTCGGGCCTTTGAACTACTCCAGGGAGCCAAGATATTCACCAAGTTGGACTTATGCAATGCCTACCATCTCGTCAAGATTGGGGAGGGGGATGAGTGGAAGACAGCTTTTAACACCACCACTGGCCACTACGAGTATCTCATGGTCCCTTTCGGCCTGACCAACGCACCCACAGTCTTCCAGGCACTCGTCAATGACTTCCTAAGGGACTTTAACCTCTTTGCTTTCGTGTACCTGGATGACATCCTGATCTTCTCTTGCTCCCTGGAGGAACATCGGGGCCACATTTGGCAGGTCCTCTAGTGCCTGCTAGAAAACAAGCTGTTTGTCAAAGCTGAAAAGAGCGAATTCCACCAGAGCCCTGTCTCATTTCTGGGGCTCATCATTTCCCTGTCTAGGATTCAGATGGACCCCCTCAAGCTTGAGGCAGTTGCAGACTGGCCTACCCCATCTTCATGATGAGAGTTCCAGTGTTTCCTGTGATTCGCTAACTTCTACAGGCACTTCATCCATGACTTCAGCACAGTGGCCGGACCGCTCTTAGCCTTGTTCAAGTGGGGGGAGGAAGCAGAGAAAGCCTTCTCCATGCTCAAGTGCAAGTTCACCACAGCACCCATTCCCACCATACCCGACCCTACCAAACAGTTCATTGTGGAGGTCGACGCTTCCGAGTCCAGGGTCAGAGCCATTCTTTCCCAGAGGGCCAGCGATAACAAGGTCCACCCCTGCTCTTTCTTCTCTCACCAGCTGTCCCCTGCTGAGTGCAATTATGACATTGGCGACAGAGAGTTGTTGGCCATTAAGCTAGCCTTGGAAGAGTGGAGGCACTGGCTCGAGGGGTTGGATCTCCCCTTCCTAGTCTGGACCAACCATAAAAACCTGAAGTACCTCAAGTCTGCCAAACATCTCAATTTCCATCAAGCCCGTTGGTCTCTCTTCTCCTCCCAGTTCAACTTCACGCTCTCCTACTGCCCAGGCTCCAAGAATGGCAAACCCAACACCCTGTCCAGGATGTTCTCCTCCCACTAAGAGGAGTCCAAGCCACCTGAGACCATCCTTCCTCCATGCTGCCTGGTGGGAGCCACCATTCTAGAGGTTGAGATGCTCATGCAGAAGGCCCTGGAGCAGGACCCCGGTGAAGGTAACTCAAGCAACATACCACTTAACCATCTGTTTGTTCCCTGTTCTGTGTGAACCCAGGTGCTGCAGAGGGTCATAGCTCCAAGTTGGCTTGTCACCCAGTTGCTGCTCGAACCCTGGCACTCATCCAACAGCGCTTCTGGTGGCCATCCATTAAGGAAGACGTCCAGGAGTTTGTGGCAGCCTGCAACACATGCCTGGAACAAGACAGCCAATCGACTCCCTGCCAGCTCGCTAAGACCCCTCCCGATTCCTCATTGACCTTCGTCTCACATCACCCTGGACTTCATCACAGGACTCCCCAACTCAGGTGGCAACACATGCATCCTCATCATAATCGACCATTTCTCCAAGACAGTCCATTTCATCCCTCTGCCCAAGCTTCCCACAGTTAAAGAAACTGCCAAATTACTCGTCCTCCATATTTTCCACATACACGGACTGCCCACTGACATTGTCTCCAACCGGGGTCCTCAGTTCACTGCGCAATTCTGGATGGCCTTCTGCAAACTCACTGGGGCCTCCTGTAGTCTCTCCTCAGGGTTCCACCCTCAAACCAACGTCCAGGCAGAACAGGCGAACCAAGATTTAGAGGTGGCACTCAGGTGCATGGTGTCTAGGGATGCCAGTTCTTGAAGTAAGTACTTACCTTGGGTCGAGTATGCTCATAACACTCTTCCTTCATCTGCCACAGATCTCTCTCCATTCTAGTGCTCACTAGGGTACCAACCACCACTGTTCCCCAGCCAGGAGGAGGAGGAGGTCACCATACCCTCAGCCCAGATCTTCATACACTGCTGCAGGAGGATGTGGGCAATAGCCCGGAGAAGACTCATTCACTGCGCCCTAGCATCCAAGAGGCAGGCTGACAAATGCCGCTTTAAGGCACCCACCTACTGGGTGGGGCAACGAGTCATGCTCTCCACACACCACCTGCCACTCAGAAATGTCTCCCACAAGCTGGCTCCCAGGTAACTAGGACCTTTCCTCATCAGTAAGGTAATCAATCCATGTTCTGTCAGACTGGCTTTACCACTCACCATGAGACGTGTTCACCCCACCTTTCACGTATCACAGCTTAAAGCCCTGGTCTCCAGTCCACCAGGATTTTTTTTTTTCGTGGAAGGGTACCAACAAATTTATCCATGTCTGTATCTGTACCTCCTTCATGCTCTGAATAGCTATAGAGGATTCACTTATCTACAGTGCCAGAAATCCTCAATCACAGCATTACATATACAATTCTGCAAAACTAATTTCAAAACACACTAAGATCCAGCAATTTGTAAAAAGGATAATAGTGCAATAATTCTGACTTCAGGCAGGCAGGACAAGGAGTAGACTTAATATCTGTTCCTGCAGTCAGGACTGAAAAAGGAGCAGACATATTCAAATACATGGAATGTACACTTGTCATACACACCGTAACACTTCTAGCCTATCTCTGTATCCAAACAAACTTTTACACACTCGCATGGTTGCTTAAAGCATTAATACTTCTACTCTGTTCTGCACGTTCATTTATTTTCCAATCCATCACCTGAGATGAACTGTCTTCCTCTCCTCTCTCTCCTTCTTTTTCTTCTCTCCTTCTTATCGTCTCTCATTCCTTTGTTGGTCTCTCTACATATTGGTATGTAGGATTCTCTCAGGGACAGTAGGAGTTATTTAATGCTGTTCTAGCTGCTCGACACGGAGCTGTGTTCCCATAGCTCATTTCAATGGGTAGCTTAGCACCCATATAATAAACTAATACTGTAAGTTCCTTAAGGAATTGGTCAGGTGCCTGAACACTATTATAAATGCAATTTCTTTCTCTACCACTCTTTTTTCTTCTACTTCTCTAATGATTGGTTAAAAGATATTCAGATAAAATAGATCAATTCTGTATGTAAGTCTAACCTGCAATGATCCACCTGTACTTATTTAGAAGTAATTGTGACTAAATGATGGATAAGCTTGCATATAAACAAATATAAGTCTCAGAATTATTACTTACTATTTGCTAAAAACTGGCTGCCTAATTAGAATAAACCATGTAATAAGTGAAGGTAGCAAATTTATATATTGTTTTAGTAAAATCATGTTTTTACATACTTGAATAAATAAATAAAGCCAGGTTGTATAAGGTAATATACAACTTATACACAAGGAAAAATAAATGTTTTTCAACAGATGTTATGAACTGTTGGCATAAAAGCCTAAATATCCCATTCTTACACAGTAGGTATAAAAAAAAAGTCTACACACACCTGTGTCAGTAAACCTGCTGAGAACATTCAGACTACAAACATGGACACTATGAAGTACACTCCCCAAGACTCACAATGCCCTCTGTCTCCAGACTACTGATTAACAGCTGATATTCATCTTCCCAATTACCTCTCTTCCTATTTAAGCCACTCACGGTCACTACTCCAGTGCGAAGTACTGTTCTGCTCTCTACAGTTCATAACAAGCCTTGTTATTTTGGACTGACTCTCATTTTCTCATTTACGCTCTGTCATTCCTCTGCTACGTTGTTTGCCAATCACCCGACCCTCACTAGTTCTTCGACATTGATTCCTGTCTTATGTTTTGGCTTTGACACAGTTTGTACTCTGCTCTCATTTGCACATGCATCCATAAGTGCCTGCACCATGACAGGATACTTCGCCATCATGGATGAAGTGGAAGAGGAGAAGCAGACTGCTCTTAATACCTAGGGACGGTTATTGGGAGAACTTCAGCAGATGCTAGCCGACTTCAACACACACATGGCTCAACTAGCAACTGTGATGTCACAGGCCCTCCTAGCACATTCTGAGTCATCTCCAAGCCCAGCACTACAACTTCCTGCTCTGGAGAAATTCGCTAGAAACCCTCTTGCTTGTAAGGGTTTTTGAGTCCATTGTTCCATGTACTTCACTACTATGCCTAGCATGTCTGATGAGCACAAGATAGCTAAATTTCTTTCCCTCTTCATGGATAAAGTGATTTGATGGGCCAGTGCCATTTGGAACAAGGGTGGTGAGCCAATCAAGTATTATGAGCAGTTTCTCGCTCAGTTCAAGAGAGAGTTGGACCATGAACCTGAGGGAATCAAAGTAGGTGAAAGTTTACTCACCATTCCACAAGGCTCCAGAAGCGTGTCTGAGTATGCCCTAGATTTCAGGACACTAGTGGCAGCAAGTGGATGGAATGATCCTGCTTTGAAGGCTGTTTTTTGCCAAGGTCTACGTCCTGAGATTCTGAGCGAGCTCACCTGCCGAGATGAACAACTCATGCTGGATTCTCTTATCGACCTAGCAATCCATCTGGATCATCTCTTGGCTCATTGACCCTCCATTCAGGAAAGCAGGAAGTTGGTGCAAACTCCTGAGAACAGTTCACCCATGGAAGTGTCACACACCTGGTTAACTTGCTCTGAACATTCAAGGAGAAGAAGGGAGGGTCTGTGCTTCTACTGCAGGAGCTCTGATCATCTGCTTAATCACTGCCCTATTCATCCACCCTTTGCAGCTTCTACAGAAGGTCCAGCACACAATGTAAGTCCAGTAAGGAAACTGTTCAAGGTTCCAGTATTATTACAGTTGTCATCTTCCACCCATGTCCTCTCTGCTTTTACTGATTCAGGGGCAGAGGGGAACTTTATTAGCAGTTCAGTCACTCAGAAGTTCAACCTGCCAACTACCCCTCTTCAAAGTGCACTCAGCATTAGGACCATCGATGGAGGACCAATAGGAGATAGTTTTGTCACCTTGCGTACAGCTCCTATTCACATCCAAGTGGGTGCACTGCATTCAGAGCTCATCTCTCTCTACATTACCACAACCATAAGTCATGATATTAACCTTGGCTCCAGCTTCACAACCCCTTGATCTCATAGCAGAATAAGGAGATTCTATAATGGTCACCCACTTGCTTCCAAAGCTGTATCCCTCCTCCACCTCTGTGGACAGCCCTCAGCCAGATTCTCTGGACAATGTTCCTGAATGTTATCTGGACCTCAAGGACGTTTTCAGCAAAGGAAAGGCTTGTGGGCTACCATATCATCGACCCTATGACTGTGCAATTGACTTACTGCCAGGCATGTCACCGCCATGCGGGCATATATACCCTCTCTCCCAGAAAGAGCAAGCAGCTATGGAAGAGTACATTCAAGAAGCCCTCAAGCAGGGTTATATCTGTCCTTCCAAATCTCCAGCTTCTGCAGTCTTCTTCTTTGTGGAGAAATGAGGTGATGGTCCCTGACCATGTATCAATTACAGGGGATTAAATCAGGTATCAGTCAAATACCTATATCCTCTTCCTCTTGTTCCTACAGCCTTGGAACAACTCAGATCAGCTAAGATCTTCTCAAAACTCGATTTACACAGTGCATACAATCTCATCTGGATCAAAAGGGGTGATGAGTGAAAAACTGCATTCAGCACTACTGCCAGCCATTTTGAATACCGGGTAATACTGTATGGCCTTTCTTTGGTGCTTAGTGTGTTCCAGTGCTTGATCAGTGACATGCTATGGGACATGCGAGGCAGATATGCCATCATGTATATAGATGACCTCCTAATCTACTCTCCAGATGAAGAAAGTCACCAAGAACACATAAAAATGGTCCTCAAACACCTGCTTCAGAATCACCTCTACGTCAAAATGGAGAAATGTGAGTTTTATCAGAAATGTATCTCCTTCCTAGGATATATCATCAGTGCCAAAGGAGTTAATATGAATTCATCCAAGGTCTCTGCAGTCATATCTTGGCCCATGCCCATGTCTATAAAGGATCTTCAGCGTTCCCTAGGCTTTGCTAACTTCTATTGCCATTTTATTAGAGGTTTCAGCATTATTGCCACTCCCTTGACAGCACTACTAAAGAAGGGACTGAAGCGCCTCCAGTGGAACCCCATGACCGAAGAAGCATTTAATCATCTTAAGCATGCCTTCACCTCTGCTCCCATCTTACAACATCCAGATCCATCCAAGCCTTTCACTCTGGAGGTAGATGCATCTGACATGAAAGTAGGGGCAATTCTATCACAACATTTCAGGGAAAAACAGAAGCTCTATCCAGTGGCCTTCTTTTCTAAGAAACTCTCTTTGGGAGAAAGGAACACTGATGTTGGTAACTGGGAGCTACTCACCATAAAACCTGCCCTTGAGGAATGGTGACACTGGCTAGAGGGACCCACTCACCTGTTTGTAATTCTCACAGACCACAAGAACCTTGAGTATCTTAGGAAAGCCAAGTGGTTAAACCCTCGCTAGGCCAGGTGGACTCTTTTCTTTACATGCTTTAATTTCACCATTTCATTCCACCCCAGCTCCAAGAATACTAAAGCTGATGCCCTATCTCAAGTCTTTGCTCCTATTCACCAAGATTCTGTTACTCACCCATCCTCCCATCCCAGTGCTTTCTACAGTACATCACTTGGGACCTAGACAAGGAAATCAGAAACTCACAACCCCAAAGTCTTCCCAACAGTCTCTCACCTGGCCTATTATATGTGCCTAAGCATCTTTGAGGCAGACTCATGATGTGGGCTCATGCATCACCTGCCACAGGACACCTGGGCAGTCAACGCACCCATCAGATGCTAAGGAACAAGTACTGATGGGAGAATATGTTCACAGAAATTTACCAGTTCATCGCCTCATGCTCTGTCTGCACACAAGCCAAGATTCCCAGAACACTGCCCACCAGCAAACTTTGCCCCCTCCCTGTTCCTCAAAGATCCTGGTCCCATATGGCCACCAATTTCATCACTGACCTCCCTCTTTTGCAAGGCAATACCACCACAATGGTAATCATTGACCGCTTCTCCAAAGCTCTCAAACTCATCTCGTTACCTGGCATCCCCACAGCATGCCAAACGGCAGAACTGTTATTTCAGTAGATCTTTAGATACTATGGTCTCCCCAAAGATATTGTCAGTGACCAGCATTCTCAGTTCATTTCATGCTTTTGGACTTGCCTCATGGAAAGATTAGGTGTCAGTGAGCCACATGTCTGGTTACCATCCTCAGTCAAATGGCCAAGTAGAAAGAGCCAACCATGAAATTGGCTGTGTTCTGAGGAGCTTATGCATATGTAACCAGGAGAACTGAGCACGCTTCCTTCCATGGGCCGAGTATGCACAAAATTCCCTCAAGCATTCTGCAACCCAATTAACACCATTTCAGTGCATATTCAGTTACCAACCGCCCCTTTTCCTCTGGGATGACATGCCAAGCTAGGTACAAGCCATGGATGATTGGTTCACATGCAACCAGACAATATGGGAGGAGGTACACCAGCATATAGAAATGATCAATGCCAAGTAAAAGGAATATGCAGACAACCCAAACTTTAACCCAGGCGACAGAGTATGGGTAGCCACGAGAAACCTCAGAGAACCCAACTACTGTAGAAAATTCCAGCCATGAGCGCAACCATTCATTCAAGGTGCTATGCTGCATCAACAAAGTCTTGCACCAGTTGGCATTCCCCCCTCACAGCAGGCTATCTCCCACATTCCACATTTCTAATCTAAAACCTGCTATCCCGGGCTCCCTTGCCAAAAACACTCCAGTCCAGGAGCACCTGGCTCTCGACATAGAAGGTGAACCCATCTACCAAGTAAACAAGATCCTCAACTCTAAATGAAGAAGAGGGCAGATCGAATACCTGGTAGATTGGGAAGGTTACGGACCTGAAGAACAAAGCTGAGTCTCCACTAAGGGCATTCTAGATCCACTCCTCAAGCAAGAATTCTATGCTCTACATCCCGACAAACCCAGCACCCAGAGGTAGGGGGTAATTATCATACACCGGTCATCAATACTCCCTTTCTCATACAAAATCTGCTATTGTATGAGGTAAAAACAGCAATGAATTTTTGAGTGGAATGCTACAGAGACAACCATCCATGAAACATGTAAAACATCTGATACTAGGTCTGGATACCGGTTCGGCTGGACCGGTTTGGACCGGTAAAACATTCAAGAACCGAGTCCAAAAAAATGAAAGTCGTGAATTGTTTTTTTGGACCTGAAAGTCAGAACCTGTCCAAAAAAAATAAAATCATACTCCCAGTAGGGTCACCCATGCCGAACAGGTCAAGGGGTAGGAACCAGACAAAGTGTGATCCCCTGGTCCTCCAGGTTGGGGGTTGGGCAGAGGGCTAATAACCCACTCCCTTAAAAAAATAACTTATTACAGAAACCAGAAACAGAGCAAAAATACCAAATCTAGGGAATGCTGTGGCCTTGCCTCTGAACATAAGAGACTCTATGACGCATGAGGGTCAAAGCCAGCAGGAAGCCCTCAAGCAGAATCAGCCACTAGTACACCCAAAATACACAATGAAGATAGGTAATTGGAATGTGCGTACACTGTATAGAAGTGGAAACATTGCACAAGTTACAAGAGAGATGACACGAAGGGATATAGACATCATGGGAATCAGCGAAACTCATTGGATTGGACAAGGGAAAATCCAATTGGCAGAGGGAAAAACAATTATCTACTCAGGAAGAGATGATAATATCCACAGAGAAGGTGTTGGCATACTTATGTCAAGGAAAGCAGTAAGTGCACTGATAGATTGGACACCAGTCAGTGAAAGGATAATCCTCGCAAGGTTCTTTTCGAAGCATATCAAATTAACAGTTCTGCATATATATGCACCAACAGAGGATGCAGACGATCAAGCAAAAGATGAGTTCTACATAAGACTACAGAATGTTTTGGAAAGAAGGAATAGGCATGATATGTTGATCATCACGGGAGATATGAACGCAAAAGTAGGTAATGATAACAAGCATTATGAAAGAGTCATGGGCAGACATGGCCTCGGAGCAAGGAACAACAATGGAGAAAGGCTGTGTGAAATGTGTGACCTGAATGAATTGATCATAACCGGAACCTTATTCCCACATAAAACCATCCATAAAGAAACATGGATCTCACCGAATGGAACCACCAAGAACCAGATAGATCATGTGTTAATCAACAAGCGCTTTAGGAACTCGGTGAAAGATACCAGAGTATTCAGATCAGCAGATATTGGAAGTGACCATCACCTAGTCTGCACGACAGTCAAACTGAAACTGAAAAAAACGTGCACAGAGAAGAAAAGTGAAAGAGTAAAGTATGATATCGAAAAGTTGAAGAACATATGCACAGTGAGGAAGTTTAACATCGAAGTGAGGAACAGGTTTCAAGTATTGGAGAATGAGGAGCTGGAATTGGAAGAGGAGGAAGAAGTCGAAAGGAAGTTTAAAGTGATCCAGAAGGTATACACAGAGACTGCAGAAGAAGTGTTGGGTAGACCGAGAAAGAAGAAAAAACCATGGATCAGTGAAGCCTCTTGGAAGCTAGTAGATGAAAGAGAGGAAATCAACAAGAAAATCCTTTGTACACATTCTGAGAGGGTTAAAAGACAGCTGAGGGAGAAATACAAGAATAAAGATAGGGAGGTTAAGAGAAGTCTGAAAGCTGACAAGAAGAAGTGGATAGAGGACATTGCAAGCGATGCTGAGAAGGCAGCGAGAAATCAGCATATGAAAACATTATATGGGCTTACAAAAACACTGTGCAATGAAAGACCTAGACAAAGTGCAGCAGTCCTAGATAAAGATGGCAACCTCATCAGTGGAAAAACGGAAGTACTATCAAGATGGACAGAACATTTCAAGGAGGTGCTAAATAGAGAGGAACCATGCAACCCCATAACAGAAGATGATGAAATTGAAATAGATGAAATAACAGAGGGTATTTCAGTCGACAGACCATCAAAAGAAGAGGTGCAGGCGGCTATTAAGAGGCAGAAGAATGGAAAGTCACCGGGTATTGATTCAATCACAGCAGAGTTGCTCAAGACAGATATAGAGTTTTCAGGGACAAAGATTCAAGAGCTGCTGGAAACAATATGGAGAGAGGAGAAAATCCCAGATAGTTGGAAGAAAGGACGTATCATCAAGTTGCCAAAGAAGGGAAACATCAAAGAGTGCAAGAACTCTAGAGGAATCACTCTGCTTTCTGTAGTGGGAAAACTACTGGGAAGGATCATCATTGATCGGATAAGAGAAGGAATTGATAGCAAACTGAGGAAAGAGCAAGCAGGATATAGGAAAGGAAGGGGGACAACAGAGCAGGTCTTTATACTTCGGAACATCATAGAGCAAATAAATGAATGGCAGGCAACATTATATTTAAATTTCATAGACTTTGAAAAGGCTTTTGATTCCATCCACCGTGAAAGCCTATGGATCATAATGAGGAAATATGGAATACCAGATAAAATTATACGTATAGTGAAATTATTCTATGAGGATTTTCAGTGTGCTGTAGAAGATCAAGGAGAGGTAGGGGAGTGGTTTAACATCAAGACAGGAGTAAAGCAAGGATGCAATATGTCCGGATTCATATTTTTAATCGTTATGGACTGGGTGATGAGGAAAACAGTTGGAAACGGGGAGAATGGTATAAGATGGCGATTGACATCAAAAATGGATGATCTAGATTTTGCAGATGATATCTCGCTATTCTCCTCAACAAAACAACAGATACAAAACAAAACAACAAGACTGGATGAAGAAGCTAGTAGAGTAGGACTCAAGATCAACATCGGAAAGACTAAGGTGATGAGGATAAACGCACGGAATCAGGATACCATCAAGTTAAGAGGACAAGAAATAGAAGATGTAGAACAGTTTACCTACTTAGGAGCGACAGTGTGCAAAGAAGGTGGAGGTATGAAAGACATCAAGAACAGACTGTCAAAAGCCAGAGGTGCCTTCATAAGGCTGAAGCAAGTGTGGAGCACTAATAACATCTCGAGAAGAACAAAGCTGAGGCTGTACAAAACACTAGTAATACCAGTCCTACTATACGGTTGCGAGACGTGGAAAATGAATAAAGGTGATGACAAGATGGTTGATATTTTCCACAACAAATGCCTTAGAAAAATATATAAAATACATTGGCAAGATCATGTAAAGACACAGGACCTACTAGAAAGAGCAAATATGAGACCAGTAAGCGAAGAGATAAGGTGCCGTAGATGGAAAATGATTGGACATATCATGAGGCAGAACAAGGACAACGACTGCAATGTTGCTTTTACATGGGCCCCAGAAGGCAAACGGAAAAGAGGAAGACCTAAGACAACGTGGAGGCGAACGGTAGAGAAAGAAAGAGAGAAAGCAGGCTGGAGATCCTGGAATGAAGTGAGGACAGCGGCAGCAGACCGGGAGAGGTGGAAAAGCTCTGTGAAGGCCTTATGTGCCACGTGGCACGAAGTGGATAGTTGATGAGTTGAGTTGAGTTGAAAGTCAGAACAAAGTACAATATAATGATTTCTATTCAGAAATCTTAGTGGTACTCTCATCATGGAAGGTAAAAAAAATAGCCTTGAATCAAATGAGATAACAAACATCCCAAGTCTCCCAGAAGTTCCGGGAGCAAGAGCGAGCAAGCGCGTGCACGCGAAACATTAATGTCTGCATCGCGCATATGACGGAGTGCGCGAGGGAGACTGCGTGTGTGTGTTCATATAGCGCATGCTAGACAAAGAGCATCCTGATTGGTTTACAGACATCCAAACCTGCAGAAACTCAACATCCCCCCGCTGATGGGGGGAAAAAAGTCATGCGGGAGTGTGTCACTACACCTCCCAGAAATGAGTTTCTGCAGGTTGGGATGTCTAAATAAATTGATATTCTTCTCCTTCTGTAACTGTCGGCTTAGTTTTAGGTCAACAATGAAAATGTGCTATGAATTAAAATAACGTCAAAGTTTACCACGAGGCCGATGTTGGTACGTCCCGAACATGCAGTAGTACTGTTGCAGCTAGCGGTGGACTGATCGCAGACAGCCACTTGACAGCGTTGTAAAATCATGTTACATGTACTCTCTTTGGTTTGGCTTATGCTTATGTTTAATAATAATAATAATAATAATAATAATAATAATAATAATAATAGTCTAATATCCATGAAAACTCACTTACATAAAAACATTATCAAAGAAAATAAGAGAGGTGAGAGAGTCCAAATGCTCCGACAAAACCCCAACGAAACGTTGAGACTCCTTCCTCCATCCCTCTCATAAATGATCACAAATCAAATATTCATGAAAAAATACTCAAATATAGAAAACCACAAAGTTCAAAAGTCTAAGACTGGAAGATGTAGTACATAGTACTCATAAGAAAAAAATAAGAAAGATGAGAGAGAGAATCCAAACGCCCCGGCAGATGAAACGTTGAGATTCCTTCTCCCATCT
>JAPEKM010000012.1:23761825-23772383 GCA_027575975.1 Cathorops multiradiatus
TCCCAGCTGACTACGGGCAAAAGGTGGGGTACACCCTGGACAAGTCACCAGGTCATCACAGGGCTGACACATAGACAACCATTTACACTCACAGTTAATTTAGAGTCACCAGTTAACCTAACCTACATGTCTTTGGACTGTGGGGGAAACCGGAGCACCTGGAGAAAACCCACGCAGACACGGGGAGAACATGCAAACTCCGCACAGAAAGGCCCTCACTGGCCACAGGGCTCGAACCCAGACCTTGCTGTGAGGCGACAGCGCTAACCACTACACCACCATGCTGCCCCACAGCAGGCTTATTCATTTAATTAATTATTAATTTATTTTTGCACATGAATATCATTTCTAAAGGGAAAAATGTTTTTGTATATGGATCTGAAAGGGTGACGGAGCCAGCAGCCAAAGTGTCGACAAGTCTCAGCCACAATCCAGAACCCCTGTCTCTGGTGCTTCATCCTCTCCCCACTCATCACCCCATCACAACAATAAAACACAATGCAGAGTACCTGGGTGTGTAGGGAGGCTTCAGCATGTCAGAGAAGGTTACATCTTTGGTGCCGTGACCCGGATTGTGGTGTCTTGAGACCAAAGAGAGAAAGAGAGTGAGGGCAGCATCCCCAACTATGCTGCTGTATTGAACTGTACTACTGTCAGTGAGTGGACTGAGCTACCATCACCTGCATATCTGTATTGGCAAGGTACTCACCTTCTTCAGCATATCCTTTGAAGATTGGCATGAAACTTGTTGTATTGTGCTTTCATTTGAAGACTTTTCATGATACCCTGTCAAACTGAACTGCTACCTGAATTGTTGAATATATTTTGTGTGAGATTCTGGAACACGGTGTTTGATATTAAGCTAGCATTAGTCATGTTATTTGGGATTAGGCTAAGAGTTGTATTTTGACAATGTGAATGTAATTTAAGTTTAATGTGAGTTTCAAGTTGATCCCTATTTTTCATTGCACATTACTGAAAAAAAAATCCACCAACACAGTTTTACACACACAGCCTAACATATTACATCAACACATACTCATACTAAATAATTGATACACACTGTCTTCCACTTTGGCACTCATTAACAGTTATACCAGTTAATGTAATTTGAAAAAAAAATCTGAATGTTGAATAACTATGCAGATTATCAGTTACAGCCAGAAGGTGCCTCTGATGCAACACCAGGCATCCAGCCCTACTCTGCACCTGCAGCAGGCCACAGCTATGACTCTCCAAACATGGCACAATCCCACCTTTTAAGAGAGGGGGCAACAACTGACACCTGTCCAGTGAACCAACAGCAACCAGTGAGGCCAAAGGTTAAATATCTCTCCAGACCCACCAGCACTCAACTGCAGAGCCTCACTTAAGTCCACCACACTGGTGGGCAGCCCGCCTACTCAGGACCAAGAGCACAGCTCATCCCACCAGCCCCAATACAGCCAGCTCACACCGACCACTGCTCTACTCCAGCTCATGCATCCACCTCTTGCTCTGTTTTGATGCCAGCCCAGTTGCGAGACCAAGCCACTAGACCAACAAATCTGACTACAGCCTGCAAGGTGCAGCCCCCTCCAGATATACAGACAACAGTGGTCTCTGCTCTTCCATTCCCAGCCAGTGTGAACAGGCCCATGCACACCCTGCCCTTTCAAAACCTCCCATACCCCACCTTCCCAGAAATGCAAACTGCACAGCAGCTCCCCACGAATCAACCAGCCACCACCCCTTACCAAACCCCAGCTGTCAAGTCTAGCCCCCAGGTTTACACCGACTATGTATATAGTCCCCCAGTGGCCCAAGGCCCCATGCCAAGCCTTCAACCACCACAAAAAATGAGTATTCTGAACAACTCTCCTTCTGTTAGGCAGACCTTCCCAGGTTCATAATATGCCCCCCCCCACACACACACACGGCACAGGCTGCTGTCCACTACTCCCAAGACATGATCAGTGGTACATTTGACCACAACATCATGGTGCCCACCCCTCTGAATATGCAGCTACTGACCACACAGCCCCTGCCCATGGCCTTGCTCCAGTGCATGCCTTGGACCCTCAAGCCAGCATGTATGTCAATGCACACCCACAACCCACCCCACACATACACTCACATCTGTATGGACCATCACTAAAGACTCCTGTCAGAGCCATACCCATTACAACCTTCCCACCAGCTGCCTATGGTGGCTTCATGCAAACTCATCAGTTAAGAATGTCCAAGTCTTCACTGGCAGTGCAGACAGCAAAATGCTTGTGGAGGACTGGGTCCATGATATGCAGCATCTCTTGGAGGCAATAGAGCTCCCCACATACCTCCGCTTTTTGACTGTCATGTGACACCTAAGTGGTGAAGCCAGGAAGCTGGTTCTAAATCTACCTCCCCATGACCAAACCCCTGAGAAGTCATTTGAGGAACTGAGGGCAGAATATGGTGACACACAAGGCTCCTTAGATCAACTAGCTGACTTCTATGAATGCAGCGAGAGGTCCAGAGAGTCTGCCTGCTCTTATGCTATAGCACTGGACGCTATATGAAATACCCATACAGGGTGCAGCAGGTCAGATTGTGTGCCCTACTACGGCGTCCTGCACATTGAGTTGAAAGTACTGGGGAAAGAGTTCAAGACTCTACCAGCTTTTGTTGTCTCTGATTCTGAATATTGTTCCTCCATCCCTCTGCTTGTGGGAACTAATGTTGTCCGTGCTACCATGAGTTACCTCCAAGCAGCCTATGACCAGCAGTTCCTCCAGCAGGCCAAGAAAAGCCATCCAGAGTGGTACATAGCACTACTGGAGATTGGCAGCACTGAACATGAAGGAGCAGATGATATGGTGGGCCCTGCTGTGTACACTGGCCATAAAATATGCATCCTGGGATAAAAAGAGATGGATTTAATGTGTAAGATCAAAGCTGGCCCTCAAAGAAAGACATATACAGACCTGATTGTAGGCCACCCCTCTATCCAGCTCCCCCAGTACCTCATGGTTGCCAAAGTCCTTGCTGATGTAAAGAGAGGCTATGCCCCTGTCAGAGTGATGAACATGTCCCAGCATTCTGTCATGATCAGGCCACAAATACAACTGGCCAGCACCTTCCTGGTGGACAATGTGGTGGAACTTTCAGTCACAGAGCAAGGAGACCATCACATGGACGGGAGCAAAGAGACATGCCTGAGTCTGAATCAAGTGGTGGCAAGTGGTGGTGTGGACTTGAGTGAAGCAGCAGTGGAGAATGAGCTCCAGCACACCCTCCTTAAAGAGTTTGTGGAAAGGAGTATGTTCTCTCAGCATCCCATGGACTATGGTCACACAAAAACAGTGCAGCATGAAATACTCCTGGTTGATTCAAAGCCTTGTAGACTCCCATATTGCAAGATTCCTTTGTCACAGTGGCAGGATGTGAGGAGGTTGTTGGAGGAGTTGTAAACAGCAGGAGTCATCAGACCTAGTAAGTGTCCATATGCCTTACCAGTAGTGATTGTTACCAAGAAAGATGGATCACTAAGTCTACGCATCTACTACTTAAAACTTAATTCCTGCAGCACAAGAGATGCATTCCTACTGCTCAGAATAGAGGAGACCCTGGAGGCTCTGGGGCAAGTGAAGTATTTCTCAACACTTGAACTTTCATCTGGGTATTAGCAGGTGGAGGTGGCAGAGCATGATAGCATTCAGCATTTCTATGGGGCTGTTTGAAACCAACAGAATGCCCTTTGACCTGCAGAATGCTCCATCCACCTTTCAGAGACTCATGACCTGCTGTTTTGGGGACCTGAACTTCACCCACCTCCTGATTTATCTCAATGACATCATTTTCTCAAAAACCTTTGATGAGCATCTCAAGAAGTTGTAGCTAGTGTTTGATTGAAGGAGCATGGGTTGAAGTTGAAGCCTTCCAAGTGCCAGCTTGTGAGAAAGGAGGTGCATTACTTGGGTCACTTGGTGTCTGCAGAGGGCATCAGCACAGACCCAGAAAAGATCAGCAGGGTTAAAGACTGGGAGAGGCTCACAAATCAAAAAGAAGTGCTGCAGTTCCTGGGATTCACTGGATATTACAGATGGTATGTCAGCAGCTACTCCACCTTAGCTGCTCCTTTATACCACCTCACTGCTGGTGACCCTCAAAAGAAAAAGAGAGGGGGGAAGAAAAGCCAGGGGCCTGAACCACTCTTTGTCTGGACTAATGAGTGTGAGGAGGCCTTTCAGTCACTGAAAGAAAAATTGATAACTGCCCCAGTGCTATGCTATCCAGACTACAGCCTGCCTTTTGTGCTTCAGAATGATGCCTCAGGGGAGGCTTTGGTGCTGTTCTGGCTCAGATCCAGGGTGGAGCAGAGAGGGTCATAGCCTATGCCAGCAAGGGCTTGAGTCCAGCTGAGACGAGGTACCCTGCACACACACTAGAGCTCCTTGCTCTGAAGTGGGCAGTGACAGATAAGTTCTATGACCATCTCTATCGGTGTAGGTTATCTGTCCTGACAGACAATAACCCCCTCAAGTATGTGATGTCCTATGCAAAGTTGGATGCTACAGGCCAGCAGTGGGTGTCTCGACTGTCTGCATTTGATTTTGATATCCAGTATCACAGGGGACAGAGCAATGCAAATGCTGATGCCCTCTCCCACATGTCCAACCAGGATGTCACCCAAATCTTACAAACCTGCCCTCAGCATATGAGAGCCAGTAAACAGGGTTGTGAAGAGAACCAACCCACCCAACAACTGGAAAGCTCCCCAGGTGCCAACACTCCTGCCTTGGAGGAACCAGAGCCTCGAGAACCTCAGCTGCATATACTCAGTGAGTCCTACAGGGACGATGGCATCACTGCCTGCCATGACAAAACAGGAGATTCATGCAGGACAAAAGGAGAATCCTGTAATTGGCCTTGTCTTGCAATTTAAAAGTCTGAACCAAAAATCAAGCTGCAGTGAGAGGATAAGTGGTGGTGGGCAGGTTTGCCTTCTCCTAAAAGCATGGAGGAGGTTAGTGATGAGGGATAGCATCATGTACCACTGTGTCCAAGACTGCCAAAGGGGAGTAGTGGAGCAGCTGGTACTGCCAGAGAGGTTTCATACAGCAGTTATGACTGCTTTCCATGACGACTCAGGGCACTTGGGGTTTGAGATGATGCTGCAGATAAGGGAGAGGTTTTACTGGTCGAATATGTTTCAGGAAATCAAGGCTTAGTGTGAGCAGTGTGAGAAATGCTGCCAAAGAAAGATTCCAGCTGCAGGCCTCATGGCTCCCCTGGTCAGTATCCACAACAGTGTCCCCATGAAGCTTGTGTGTGTGGGCTTTTTGACTCTAGAGAAATCAAAGGGTGGCATAGAAAATGTGCTCATTGTCACTGACCACTTTTCCCACTATGCCCAGGCCTATCCCATCCCACTAAAGACCAAAAAGCCTGTACAGTGGCTAAGGTACTGTGGAGAAACTTCTGTCAGTTTGGATTCCCAGCAAAATTGCATGCAGACCAGGGGTATAATTTTGAAAGTGCTGTTGTGAAGGAGCTGTGTCAGTGCACTGGCATTACCAAGACACACATAACCCCCTACCACCCCCAGGGCATCAGGACCAATGAAAGATTCAACCGGACCCTCATGGACATGCTGGGGACATTAGAACCTCATTTGGAACCCCGCTGGCACAAGTATGTGGACGCAAAGACACATGCTTATAACTGCACCAGGCATGATTCAATTGGGTACACACCATACTACCTGATGTTTGGTAGACATCACTGGCTCCCTGTTGACCTGATTTTTGGGCTTTCCACCACCAATGAGCCATGTGGATACAGTGAGTATGTCCAGACCCTGCATGACTGTCTGTCACAAGCCTACACGCCAGCTAATCAGGCTTCCTGGCATGCTAAGGGACAGCAGAAAAAGTACTATGACAAAAAAGCAAAGGGTCAAGTGTTCAGCCCAGGGGACAGAGTCTTGGTCAAAGTATGTCATGTGGAGGGGCAGCAAAAACTGGGAGACAGATGGGCGTCATGCTCATACATTGTGGTAAAGAAGCAACCCAGCATACCTGTGTATGTGGTGAGAATGGAGAATGGTGACACAGAGAGGGTGGTCCACCGCAATCTCCTTACACAGTGCATATTTCTTCCAGTGGAGCACTCTGATGCAATGATAGCTGAGGGAGTTGAGTCAGACATGGAGGACTCAGAGGAAGTTGTGGAATGAGACTTACCTGGGCCCACAAACAGGCTGGATGTACATGCAGGAGTGGAGGAATTGAAGATGGAGGTAAGACAAATGAGTTAAAGAGGGGAGGATAACACAACAGTCAGTGACACCAACTCACTTCAAGGGCCCAGCATTCCAAAGAGGAACCCACTGTAGGGACAGCGGCCATGCCCGTAACCATGGTAACCCTTTCACAACCAGTTTGAAACATACCCATCTCTGTACTCGACACCATGCTTTATCTCCTCCCCTTCCTCTGATTCTCTGTAATGGTACTGGATACAGAGGATACTAGATACCAGGTACAGTGATGTCATGATTGCTTTAAATCAGCAAGGGAAATGAATTCCAATCTCTCTGGCCATGGATGTCCTTTCTGGCCATGGATCCACTCTCTGGTGGATTCCACGCGTGAAAGAGAGAAGCTGATGCATTTGGCGCTACAGAAGGACGGAGGACAAAGAACCAGCTATTGATACTGGACTTTAGCCAAAGTTCAATGTATTTGACCTTCGCAGAGTTGTAATAATAACTGAACTGGTTAGTTACTGCAGCCCACGCAGTGTTTCAAAGAGAAAAGGCGACCGGATCCCTTTTCCAACGTTGGCAAATTATAAATAAGATTCCTTCCAGATCATCGGATGATCGAGGATCTTCAGCTGACGAGCTGAAAGAACAAAACCGTCTTCTTCCTGGATCTGCGTCCCGTGCTATCCCAGATAACAGAAGGCACTTCCAATCACTAATAAGAGCGATCACCCTGAGTAAGGAGCAAAACAGTCTTCTTCCCGAATCGGAGAAGGCACACTTCCAATCGCTAATGAGTAAGGCTGGCATCTGGGCAAAGTCGTTAGTTTTACTTGTAGCTAGTTAACATGCAGTGTTGTTTATTTGAATTTATTTATGATTTTAAATGTACGCATTTTGATTCACGTGAAAGTCAGTCTTAGACCGTGTGTTGTTGATTTACTTTGTTTACTATCTGTTTAGTTAGATTGTGCGTGTGCTCTCTCTCTTTCTCGCTTTTTAACCGAGGCTAGTTCAAACTCCAGATTCCTTTGTCTTAATTTTCACGTGCTCTCCTTGTAGGCATAGCCTGTCATGGCTTGTGCATTCCATTCGCATTACACACACACACACACACACACACACACACACACACACACATGATTTTCCCTATCACATTTTAACATCCACTCACCCCATTATTTCTGATCACCTTTAGTGCCTTAATTATCATACCGGGGCATCAGAAGCATTTTTAATTTGCGGGGGATACACTGGTGGGGGGGTCTGGGGGGCCTCCCCCAGAAAATTTTTAATTAGATACCATTTCCTGCATTCTGGTGTATTTTTAACAGGTTATTAAACACCTAATTTTACTTAATTCACTTAATTCAATGACTATTTTAGAGACTCAACAATACATCCTCATTCAACTAGTCCATATAGTCATCAGCCTGTTTTTAAACCCACTGCTATACCTAAGATAATGAGATGAATGTGACACAATTTATCACCAACAATGACTTTATGGGTGCATTTTACTATTTATTTTATGTTTCCTTTTTTATTTAGTTTTAGATGTAACACAACATGCCACTGTGCCAAGTAATAGTGACACTCAACTGTATGTTTAAAAATAAGAATATTCATAATTTCACACAATGAACAGGCATGACATGGCATCATGCAAACTTCATAACACAAAATCACACTGTGTCAAGCAACGGTGACACATAAAAAATAACTTCACACAATGAACAGGTGCAATTTTGTTCACCACCAACAGTGACTTTAGTGGGTGCATTTTACTTTTTTCCAATTTAGTGATACTCAACAAAAATGACACGGCATCATGCAATCTTCATAACACAAAATTACACTGTGTCAAGCAACGACACAAAAGAGAACTTCACACAATGAACAAGTGCAGTTTTGTCAACCTACATGCAATGGTGGTACTACACCCTTACAGAAAAAACACATGAACTTCAAATGTGATTTCTATATATAAATATGTGGAAAATGTGTTTTTCACATGGGAAACGTTATTTGCACACAGGAAACGTGGTTTTGGCCCAGTTTTATGTGAATCACGTGGGAATGTTTCCACATGTGGTAACATTTTCCACATGTGCTCTACATGGTAACACGTTACAAAATCTGATACCATGTATTCCACATATGGTAACATGTGATCACATGTGAAATACATGGGAAATTCATGGTTTTTTTTTTTTCTGTAAGGGAATCTACATACCCCCAAGGGCTCATTATTGTACTTCAAGGTAACTATGTGTACCTTTTCAGGACCAAGAAGTAAATTCTCAAGCAGTACATAAAGGATACAAATAAGTACCTTAGAGGGTACTGCCCCAGTCAGATGCCGTTGTACCCCTAAAAGTACAGTACAATAATTTAATAATATTGGCTGGCATTGAGTGGTATATCAGATACAGTATACTCCATTCAGCTAGCATGATGTTGAATGAGTCGAAGACGAGTTGAATATCATGCTAGCTGAATAGAATATATCTGATATACAGCGGCGGCTACAATTATCGACACCTTAACGATCTTTTGGACATTACAAAAGGAGAAAAGACTTTCAATCCATAAATTGTGCCTGAATAATTACTCAAACTTCCACTAGAAAAAAAGGAGTTGATTCCCGATTATGTAGCGTATCAGATCATGTGACACCATTCCACAAGTATTGACACCTTTGTCCACAGTTATCAACACCGTTCCACAATTATCGACATCCAGATGATTATTTATTTGAAAAAAAAAAAATCGGTATGTGGTATTAAGTTAACAAAACGTGGTTTCTTTTATTTAAAATTTGTTTTACATATAATTATATTTAGCACAATATTTCTTTTATATAAATATATGGATGTCAGTGCTTACATAAATGAGAAAGTAATTCTAATGTTTGTAAACAAATGAACTGCTAATGTTTAACTTGTGTCAGGAAATATTTTTGTTCCACTTTCTACCCACTTTCTAAGTATTTTCATAGATCACATTTTGTTATTCGTTGTTGTTTGTACTAATTTCTATTTTTGTAGTTTACCAATAGATGTCAACAGACAATTTACATTCTAACCAACTGAAAAATCCAGGTCAAAGGTCGCATGTCATTCCTTAAACCAAAATATAAAATGTCTACTGATATTGTAATACATGGTAGATATTTTCAACAAACTGCAAAAAATATTTTCTGAATGGAATTGAAAAATCTGAATATTTCAAGCATGTAATTTTTTATATGCTAGGAATTTAATTCTGGTCTAATTATATTTATTGCAATAGGATTCCAAATACTCTATAAGCATTCCATTCTGTTATGAATCAGGAAAAAATATAAATCATAGCACTTTTTTTTTTTTTTTAAAGTACTTCATCTACTTCAACAATGTTACACAAAGATCGACACATAACCGTTGTACATGTCACTTAATTCCACAGGGTGTCTAATGGTGGACACTGGTGAAAGCAATCACTATTATCGACACCTCATGTGACTTCTCAAACGTGCATTTAGATACAAAATTGTGACGGTCAAATGAAAGCGTAAGAAGAAACATACAGTAGGTTGCGACAAGGAGATCATGAAATATCAGTTAATTTGATAAATAAAAACATATCCATGATCTTTCCACCATGCTCACCCTCGATGATAATGTCCAGGTTTTCCTCAAATTGCTGATCATGCTAAAAAATATACTTCTTTTCTCAGGTAATGAGCTGTGTCATCAGATGACAAGGTCAAAGGGTGGGGGTGGAGTCTTCCAGTTGATTAACTAATCAATAATAACTGTTATAACTGAAACTCACATTTGTTAAATTTTTTTTTATTGGTAACTCTGAAAAGGTTTCGATAATTATGGACTAGCGATAATTGCAGCTGCCACTCTTTCTCTCTCTATCTCTGTCTCTCTCTGATATATATCAGTCCCCCCAGGATTTCGCGAGTCTTTTTTGTGATTGTTGCGGGCTAAAATGGGGGGGGGGGTGTTTCTAAAAAATTTCAATGAAAGTTGTGGTGTTTTTTAGGTTTTTGTTGCGATTTCCATTGCAGGAGGAAGTGAAAGTTGCGAGAAATTGTTGCGATTTTTTTTATTTTTGTGATTAAAATTGACTGATATGTTAAATATTAAGTTATTACTGAAAAACTGTTGATAAAAAAAACAAAGACACTAATCTAATCTAAATGGTCCTCTAAACAATATAAAAGATTACCAGGACGACAAAAATGCAGAAAAATCGACTTTACTTATCCAAATGCACCTGTTGGTTCAAAAGTTAAAGTGCATAGAACCTCACAGCACAACATGAAGTTCCCTT
>JAPEKM010000012.1:23965254-23975444 GCA_027575975.1 Cathorops multiradiatus
TTATCCTGTTCTACAGGGTCGCAGGCAAGCTGGAGCCTATCCCAGCTGACTACAGGCGAAAGGCGGGGTACACCCTGCACAAGTCGCCAGGTCATCACAGGGCCGACACATAGACACAGACAACCACAAGATAATTAATGAACGACACTCACCAGGTAAATGTTTTGGATGTTTGAACAAGCACGTTGCTGTCAAAACATGGACCAATACTATCAGAGCCAAATATCCAGCATGATCTAAAACCATCATTCAAATAGAAACAAATGCATGAATTAACAGGAAGGGAACTTGGTAGGATGCATACTGTACCTCCACCAAGCCACATTTTAGAAAATCCTGGATCCACAGACACACATCGAAATTTGTTCACTAGTTTTCAGTTTTGTTGGGAACACTCACAAAGTTATGCTGGGAGCAAAATCAATCAATCAATCAATCAATCAATCAATCAATCAATCAATCAATCAATCAATCAATCCTGAAGCCGCAAAATCCTGGTTTATATCAAAATCTAATCAATTGTTCTTTGTCCCATGGCCCACTTTTCCTCCAAATTTCATTGAAATCCATTCAGTCCTTTTTGTGTTATGTTGGGAATAGACAAGCAAACCAACTAACAAATAAGCAAACAAACAAACCGAGGTCAAAACATAACCTCCAATAAAATTGGCCTGAAAAGGTGGAAAAAAATGACTGTGGTCTCGATCGGGGTGGAAAATACTTGAATAGTTGGACTTCCTTATTGTACTTAAGTATTATTTTGGTACAGTTATACTTTATGCAGGAGTAAGCAAAGACTGGTTTAAAATGAGGCATCTCCTTTACCTCTGCAGAAGGCATATATGAAAAAGCATACTGAGGTAAGTCTTTCCTAATTTGCAGATATTAACTGGACATTTAACTTGGATATTTTCGCTTTTAATTGAGTAAGATTTTGACAAACACACACACATACATATATAAATATATATATATTTTTTTCACTTCTTCAACTCACAAAGATTATAAAAAAAAGTATACTTGTGAAGAATAATTAATCACTAGGTTCAGTAAAATTCAGTAGAAATTTGAATGAAAAACATTTCAACCTTTAATTTTTTTTTCACAGTCACAGCTTCATGACCTTATACAGATAGATGTCTACTAATAATTTAGAAGATAATTATTGGGATATTTTGTACCTTTATCTTTCATGATAATGTTGGCATAATGAAAGGACTCTGCACCAGATGCAGTGATCAAAACTGCAACAATAATCGAGCAGCATAAATCTGAAAAGTGAAATAAATTTAGACGTGAGTCAACAGATACAATCAATGACAATGAAGCTAATTGCCATCATTCTTGAAAACTATTCGAAAGACCGGAATTACGAGAATGTTCTTGACGTACATGCTGTGCTACTCTGTCTTTCTGTTATTATCAGTATGATAGAATCCATGTTTGTACGAACTGCAATTTTTCCCTACAGCATTTTAATATAAAACCATTCCAACATTAACTGGGATGAAACCAAAATACAAAACATGTGTGGCAGCTGGGGTGTGGTCAAGCATCAGTCTGTGACCGGAGGGTGGAGTCAGGGAAGGTAAGTGGCAGAATCACTACACCTGATGTCAATTAACATGTGTTTGTGTCTTCCCAGTGACCGCGCCCTTTATAAGGAGAGAGAGAGAACAGAGGAAGGGAGCGCTCTCCCCAACCAGATTATCTGTGTGTGCATGTGTGTGTGTGGCTGGGAGTGTGTGTGAATTTTGGTACTGAAAACTACAAAATAATCAGTTTCTGGGAACTTCGTTCTGGCCTGGGACCTGGAGCACAGAGAGCAACCCCATGGAGTCCTCCCCCTTCAAGGACCGAATCCATGCCCTCGCCATGGCCCAACAGAGCCAGCACCAGGTGCTAGTTGCCCACTGGAAGGAACAGGAGCAACGATTTGATGCTCTGGTGCTAGTGCAGCAGGAAGATCGTCAGGCATTCCAGCACCTCCTCGCATTGGTGGGATCCACCACCTCCACCGCTGCGGGCCCTCCCCACCTCTCCCTAATGAAGATGGGCCCGCAAGACAACACCGAGGACTTCCTTGCGCTCTTTGAGCAAGCACCAGAGGCCTTGGGCTGGCCGGTGGAACAGCGCGTGGCGCGCCTCCTCCCCCTGCTAACGGAAAAGGTGCAGTTGGCCACGCTACAGCTCCCCTCTGACAGCCGGCTAGTCTACACTGACCTGCACCGGGCTGTCCTCCAGCATGTGGGGTGCACCTCACAACAACAACGCCAGCACTTCCGCGCTCTACGCTTAGAGGAGGTTGGTCGACCATTCGCTTTTGGCCAGCAACTCCGGGACACCTGCTGGCGGTGGCTGAGGGCTGACAACTGCGATGGCGAGGGAATCGTCGATCTGGTGGCACTGGAGCAGTTCATCGGACAAGTTCCCGAAGGAACCGCAGAGTGGGTCCAGTGCCATCGCCCAACGTCACTGGATTGGCCATCAAGTTGGTGGAGGACCATTTGACGGCTGTTCCGATGGCAGAACAGCAGATCTCCTCTTCTCTTCCCCCCTCCTCTCTCTCTCTCCCCCTTGCCTTGTGTCTCATCCTCACCCCATTAACCCACCGTGGAGGCGGGGGCCGGCTCCACCCCAGCTGGCCTGCCGCACCTGCGGTGCCCTCCCGTCTCCCACTTCCATGTCTGTCTCTTCCCCCACTAAGGTGAGCTCCAGAGCGCAGGTGCAGAGAGAGAGCTCGGGCCAGATTGCTGGTGCTGCAGGGAGCCGGGGCACCTCCAGCAGCAGTGCTCGGCAAGGGAGGTGGGCGTGGTGGTCCGGATCCCCGACACACCAGGAACCGCCCTCGAACAGGCCGGAGCGTATCGGATACCGGTGAGTATACGTATACCCACATACGTATATGTAGGGGATACGTATCAGGTTTTGGTGGACTCTGGCTGTAATCAGACCTTAATCCACCAAAGCCTGGTGCAAGACGAGGCATTGGGGGGAGCACAATTTGTGAAGGTGTGTGTGCATAGGGATGTTCACCACTACCCTTTAGTGTCAGTCCACATTTTATTTCGAGGGGAGAAATTTACCGTAAAGGCGGTGGTTAATCCTCGCCTTACCCACTCGATAATTTTGGGGACTGATTGACTGGGATTTCGGGAATTAATGACTCATTTAGTGAAGAGTGGGTCCTGCCGTAGTTCAACAGGGGGCGGTCCCAGTGTGGCATTGGCAGGAGCAGCTGTCACAGAGCCGTCTACGTCATCTCCGCATCAGAGCGAGGAGCTGCCGGCTCATCCTCCCTCTCTCAGGGAATCCCTCACGGATTTCACATTGGAACAGTCGCGTGATGAGTCTCTGAGGCATGCGTTTGACCAAGTGAGAGTAATCGATGGTCAAACACTCCAGCCAAACACCACTTCTTCCTTCCCCTATTTCTCTATTATGAAGGATAGATTATACCGAGTGATGTAGGACACAGACTAAGGAAACTATTATACAGTTTTTCATTCCCAAGAGCTGCCAGGAACTGGTATTCCAGGTGGCTCACTTTAATCCCATGGCTGGACACTTGGAGCAGGATAAGACACTAGCCCGAATAATGGCTCGATTCTACTGGCTGGGGATTCACGGTGATGTCCGTAGGTGGTGTACGGCATGCCGCGAACGCCAGTTAGTAAATCCAGTGGCCATTCCAAAAGCGCCTTTGTGCCCCCCGTTTGAAAGAATTGGGATGGATCTCGTTGGGCCATTAGATCGGTCAACACGAGGGTATCGCTTTATTTTAGTTCTGGTGGACTATGTAACGCGATATCCAGAAGCAGTGCCTCTTTAAAATATTTCAGCACCCAGTATTGTGGAAGTGCTCGTCTGCATCATCTCCTGATTCGGAATCTCTAAAGAGATTCTGACTGATCAAGGCACCTCGTTTATGTCATGCACCCTGACAAAACTGTATGGGTAATTGGGCATTAAGCCGATCTGCACCGGCGTTTATCACCCACAAATGGACGGTTTAGTCAAATGGTTCAATCACACCCTCAAAAATATAATTAAAAAATTCGTGAGCGAGGATGCATGTAACTGGAATACATGGCTCGAACCCCTGCTTTTCGCAGTGCGAGAGGTCCCACAAGCCTCCACGGGGTTCTCCCCGTTCTAATTATTATACGGGTGTAAGCCGCATGGCATACTAGATGTACTGTGGGAAAATTGGGAGGAGTGACCTTCAACAAGCAAAAATACAATTCAATATGTTCTCGACCTGCGCGCAAAACTCCACACCCTCGCACACCTAACCCAGGAGAACTTGCAGCAGGCACAAGAATGGCAGATCTGCCTGTATGACAGGGGAACATGCCTTAGGGAGTTTGCACTGGGAGATAAAGTGCTCATGCTGTTGCCCACGTCGAGCTCCAAATTGGTCGCCAAGAGGCAAGGACCCTTCGAGGTCACACGGCGAGTCGGAGACGTCGACTATGAGGTGAGGCAAATGGATAGGGGCAGGGCATTACAGATTTATCACCTCAATCTGTTAAAACTTTGGAACGAGGATGTCCCCATGGCATTGGTGCCGCTGGTTCCAGAGAAGGCAGAGCTGGGGCCGGAGGTTCAAAAAGGAACATTGACTACTACTGTAGAGGCCACCTCTCCTCGACCCAACTCACAGAGGTTGCCCAGCTGCAAGCGAAATTTTCAGACATGTTCTCACCCCTGCTTGGCCGGACCTGCCTCAGAGAACACCACATTGAGATGCCCCCGGGGGTGGAAGTGCCCGGCCCCCTTACAGGCTGCCCGAACACCAGAAAAAAGTGGTTCGGGAAGAACTCAAGTCCATGCTCAAAATTGGCATCATCGAGGAGTCCCACAGCGACTGGAGCAGCCCGGTGGTCTTGGTTCCCAAGGCTGACGGGTCGGTCCGGTTCTGTGTGGACTATAGAAAGGTCAACACGGTGTCGAAATTTGATGCGTACCCAATGCCTAGTATTGACGAGTTGCTCGATCGACTAGGCACGGCTCACTTTTATTCGACACTGGATTTAACAAAGGGTTATTGAAAGATCCCCTTGACTCCACTATCCCGAGAAAAAACAACCTTTTCCACACCGTTTGGCTTACACCAATTTATCACACTTCCTTTTTGACCTGTTTGGGGTGCCCGCTACGTTCCAGTAGCTTATGGACAGGGTCCTCCGCCCCCACGCCACCTATGTGGCTGCGTACTTGGACGACATCATAATCTATAGTAATGACTGGCCGCAGCATTTACAACACCTGAGGGCCATCCTTGGGTCGCTGAGGCGAGCGGGTCTCACGGCCAACCCGAAGTGCGCAATTGGATGGGTGGAAGTACGGTATCTGGGCTTCCACTTGGGCAATGGGCAGGTGCGTCCCCAAATTAATAAGACAGCAGCGATTGCGGCCTGCCCAAGGCCCAAGACCAAAAAGGTGGTGAGACAGTTCATGGGGCTGGCTGGCTACTATCGTAGGTTTATACCTAATTATTTGTACGTCACCAGCCCGCTGACTGAGCTGTCAGTGCGTGAGGGCCGCTACAGTATTATAGAGAAAGAGTGCCTTGCTATCAAGTGGGCGGTCCTTGCCCTCCCCTACTACCTACTGGGATGCCCTTTCACCCTCTGTTCGGACCACGCACCCCTCCAGTGGCTCCACCGCATGAAGGATGCCAACACGCGGGTCACCTGTTGGTATCTGGTACTCCAGCCTTTTAAGTTCAATGTGGTCCACAGGCCGGGGGTGCAGATGGTCATGGCGGATTTCCTCTGCCATTGGGGGGGGGGGTCGGCTGCAGGCCGGACAGCTCCCCAGTTTGAGTGGGGTGGTAGGGGTATGTGGCAGCGGGGGCGTGGTCAAGCGTTGGTCTATGAACGGAGGGCAGAGTCAGGGAAGGTAAGTAGTGGAATCACTACACCTGATGTGAGTTAACCTGTGTTTGTGTGTCTTCCCCAGTGACCACACCTGATAAAAGAAGAGAGAGAGAGAGCAGAGGTAGAGACTCTCTCCCCAACCAGATGAACTGTGTGTGTGCACATGCGTGTGTGGCTGGGAGAGTAAAAGTCACTGTAAAATGCAAAATAAAGAGTTTTTTTTTTAACTCAGTTCTGGCCTGCCATCCTTCTGTGCTCCACCCACCCGTCCGAATTCTTACACACTTGTTTTTGAATAATCGCAAAAATACTATTTTCAGAATATGTTGTGTTTGTTCTTTGATCACACTTTTATCTCTATCATGTTGTGTATGCTGAATTGAAATTCCTAACACCCAACAAGACGAGTTTCTGTCTGGTCATTTTCATACTTTGGTGGTGATAAGGAGCACATCAGAATTGTTCACTTTGTTACTCTTCGGACAGTGCTGTAAATATATTTTAATATAACATTTTTTTTAGATTAGTTTGCAAAAAATGGCTAGAAATTAACTTTATCATTTCACAGCTTTCCAAATGCATCAATAAGTACATGTGGTCAACAAGATATTCCATCACTTTTTCAGCACATCACTGTGGCAGTGGGGGAATGATTGAGTGTCAACTGTGGGTGGTGAGGAGTCAGGCAGAACCAGCAAGTTACATGTGGTGAGTTTTACCTGTGTCTGATTATTTATGTGTCTCTCTTGTCTTTCTGCAGGAAAGCCAGTGAGTAGAGAGACAGCTGAGAAACCTAGTGCCGTGTGTGTGTGTGTGTGTGTGTGCATGTGTGTGCACATGTGTGTGTCTAAAATACAGAGAGCAAAAATAAAGTCATGGAAAAGTAGACTCAAATAAAGTGCACCTTGATCTGTCATGCCTGTTTCCCACTTCCTCATTCCCTGAGCTGCAAAAGTTTCACACTGGTACTGAAACCCAGAACTGAGGAAGAAGTGCTATCATAGAGTCCCCACCAGTCACTGTGATCCTCCAGATCCTTGTCAGCAATCACCAAGTTCAACATCAGGCTCTCGTGACTCTGTATACAGAGCAGGAGCAGTGCTTCTGGGCTCTGCTCTAGACCCAGGCAGAGGACCGGCAGGTGGTCTGGAGCATGGTCCAGCTAGCGGTTTCTCCAGCAGCCAAACTACATGTTCAACTGCACAAAATGGGTCTGCAAGATGATCCAGAGGCCTTCATGGAGCTGTTTGAGCATGTCGCTGAAGGAAGCTCATGGCCAACCATGTAGAGAGTGGCTCGCCAATTGCTGATCTTGTCAGGGGGAAGTCCAGCTCACAGTTCAACAGCTCCCAGCCCCAAACCCGCCAGAGTATCCAGACCTTAAATGGGCTACTCTGCAGTGGGTTGGCTGCACCTTGGAACAACATCACCAGCACTTCCGTGCTCTGGCATGCAGTTAGCTTGGCTACCCACTTGCACTCAGCAGCTCGGAGACACCTGCCAACAGGGGCTGCTGATTGGAGAGTGAGACCTGGAGAACATCATTGACCAAGTTGTGCTGGAGCAGTCTCTCGTTCAGTGCCACTGTGCAGCACTGCTGGCAGAGGACCATCTGGCACCCTGTCTCCCTTGTGCTCTCTCTCTCTCTCTCTCTCTCTCTCTCTCCCATTTCCATCCCTCCCTTACCTCTGCACCACAGAAACCAGGGCCAATTTCCCTGAAGCTCATTCCCCAAACCCGTGTCCCTCCTTGTTTGCCCTCACCCCTTTGTGTCTCTGTGCCAACACTGCCACTAATGCCCTATTTCTCTTCACAGGGGAATCATCCATGCTCACCAAGAACAGGATGAAGCCTGGGCAGGTCTGTCTGCAGATGCAACAGGAAAGCTAGGCATTTCCAGAAACTGTGTCCCCTTAAGGAAGCAGGGATTCTGATCTGTATTCCTGATGTGCCTCGGGCTTCCCCTGATCGAGCAGTAGCATACCAAGTTGCAGTGAGTATTCAAGGGGGTACACATCAGGCCTTGGTGAGCTGGGGTTGTAATCAGAACACAGTTTATCAAAGCCTGATTCAATGCAGGGCACTGGAAAATGCATAGCTGCATAGGTGAGGTGTGTACACTGGGATGTTCACAAATACCCACTGGTGCCCATCACTATCCAATTTAGGGGTGAAAAACATAGTGTGGAGGCTGCAGTTAGTCCTTGCCTCACCCATCCATTAATCCTGGGGCCAAATTGGTCAAGGCTTAAAATATTAGCAAAGTAATCAATGGTCAAAACCTCCAGCCTGATGTTGCACTCTCCTACCCAAGTTTTTCTATAATTAGTTAGGTTACATCAAGTGACACAAGACACTCAAACAGGAGAGGAAATAACCCAGTTGTTGGTCCCAAAAAGCTGCAGGGAATCTTTATACCCTTTATTCCATGTTCACAGGTGGTGCGCAGCATATCATGAATATCAGCTGGTGATTCCGCCATCCACCCCAGAAAGCATCATTGCACCCTTTACCATTGATTGAGATGCCCTTTGAAAGAATTGATATGTCAGGCTATTAGATTGATCTGCCCAAGAGTATTGCTTTGTGTTAGTCTTAGTTGATTATGCAGCACAATACTTAGTGCCTCTACACAACATTTCTGCACACATTGTTGCAGAAGCACTCTGCCGTGTTATCTCCCAAACCAGAATTCCAAAAGAAATCCTGACTGATCAAGGCTCAATGTTCATGTCATGCATACTGTATGAATTACTGAGGATTAAATAGAGTCATACCAGTGTTTACCATCTGCAAATGGATGGCCGAGTTGAAAGTTTTAATTGAACATTTAAAAACATGATTTGTAAATACATGCAGGACAACACAAAATATTGGGAAACATGGTTAGAACCCCTCTTATTTGCAGAATGAGAGGTCCTGCAAGCCTCCACAGGGTTCTCCCCATTTGAAATATTGTATGGTTGAAAGTCTCGTGGCATCTTGAATATTATTAACAAAAACTGAGAGGAGGGACCTTCTACTAGTGAAAATGAAATTCAGTATGTTCTTGACCTTAGTCACCTAACCCAGAAGCATTTGCTCTGGGTGCAAGACCAACAATCCTATCTGTGTGAATCTGCACCAGGAGATAAAGCGCTCATTTTAATACCCAAATTTAGCTCTAAATTACTTGCAAAGTGGCAAAGACCCTTTGAGATTACACAGTGAGTTGGAGAAGTTGACTATGAGGTTAGGTGAATGGATAGAAGCAGGTGAAACCACTTCAGGTTTACCACCTCACTCTCCTGAAACTGTGGAGAGAGAAGGTTCTTGTAGCTCTGTTGATGGTGATTTCTGAGAGGGAGGAGCAGACTGGAGGGAAGTCTAAAAAGTGTGGCCCAATTCACCCTGATCCCTTGTGGGACCACCTCTCGCTGTACCAGAGAGCACATGTTGCCAGGTTGCAGGAAGAACTTTCTGATGTATTTTTGCCTCTAACCAGTCACACTAACCTGACAGAGCACCATACTGAAACTAATTCAGGGGTGGTCATTTGCAGCTGCCTGTACAGGCTCCCCAAACATAAAAATATATAGATCGGGATGAACTCAAGGCTATGCTTGACATGGGGGGGGGGATCAAAGAGTCATATACCGATTGAAGCAACAGTGATTTTGTTACACAAAACCTACCAGTCCATCTGGTGCTGTGAAGACTAGAAAAGTCAACACAGTGTCTAAATTTGACCCATATCCAATGCCTCACAATGATGAACAGTTTGATTGGTTAGGCATGGATTGCTTTTATTCAATGCTGGACTTATCGAAGGGATATTGGCAGATATGTTTGACCCCATTATACCAAGAAAAAAATAGCCTTTTCCACTGTGTTTGGGTAACACCAATTTGTCACCCTTCCATTTGGGTTGTTTGGAGCCCCAGCGACGTTTTAATGTCTCATGGACAAAATCCTCTGCCTGCACAGTGCATATGCTGCTGCCGATTTAGATCACATCATCATTCATAGTAATGATTTGGCAGTAGCATTTACAACATTTAAGGCTGTTCTGAGCTAAGGTGAACAGGGCTTACAGTAAACTTCACTTCACTTGAGAAGTGTGCAACTGGGTGGGTGGTAGTACAGTATCTGGGATTCTACAACCCCGATTCCAAAAAAGTTGGGACAAAGTACAAATTGTAAATAACAACAGAATGCAATGATGGAGAAGTTTCAAAATTCCATATTCTATTCAGAATAGAGCATAGATGACATATCAAATGTTTAAACTGAGAAAATGTATCATTTAAAGAGAAAAATTAGGTG
>JAPEKM010000012.1:24141466-24156765 GCA_027575975.1 Cathorops multiradiatus
CAGTTAATATAAGGCTTCCTTTTTACACAGTAAAGTTTTAACTGGCATTTGTCAATGAAACTCCATATTGTAGTGCTTGACAAAATATTGCCAAAGTAATCCCAAGCCCATGTGGTTATATCAGCAATAGATGAATTATGGTTCTTGATGCAGTACCATCTGAGGGATCAGAGATCACTGGTGTTCAGCTTAGACAGGCAGTTGAGCCAGCTGGTACAGATGCACAAGTGCCACTCATGTCCGAGCACTTAGAACTCATGATCTTTTTCTTCGTTTCTCCCACAAGAAAGTTGTTATTAAAAAGTCATTAAATTGAGAATAAAGCTCTTTGACTGTAAATATTTGCACTTTTACATATCATACCTCCAGTTTAATGTGTGCAAATTCAGTAATCTCTATTTTGGACTGACATGTTCTAATCAGCTTTGCTCTTCTTACATCATTGAACTGGGACAAATACTACTACTACTACTACTACTACTACTACTAATAATAATAATAATAATAATAATAATAATAATAATATTTAATAATACAGTGCTTTATATGTTTACCACTCTCTCTCTCTCTCTCTCTGTGTGATATCACCAGTCTGATGTGAAACAAATTTTGCTATAACTTTGTTTTATAAATAATTTCAGTAAGAGGTGTGAGGTTTTTTTTTTTTTTAACTTCAGTGTTAATAATATTTCAGATTGAAGTGTACAAAATACATTGGGATATTACTGTCCCTACTCACTTCACACTCCCTGCCTAGCTTTTGTATTGAGGCATTTATCTTATTTCATATTATATGCCTGCCAGATCTGTACTGTACATTACATTCACATTTCATTATTTGTGTGCTGTGCATTTTGTATGCACATGTATCATGGATACATTATACAATCCTACTGGATGTGTAATCTCGTGGCATTATCAACACATTTAAGGATTTGACCAGGTAACTGGTATAAACATGGAAATACAAGTTTTACAAACTGATGGCTATATACCAGACCATAGTTCTGCCCAATGGTGACATTACTGATGAGCCCACAGTGCTGGCTGATTTTACAGACTGAATATATGAACACTGAACAATTCTTATCTGTAATAGAATTTAATATCAACAATTTGTGGAATTCACAGTCTTGAAACTGTTTATGAATGCTATGTGTTATTGTCTGGAGACATATAGCCTCTTTTTAAATTATTAAAAATGTCTAGAACTCGGTCTAATAATCTTATGGTATATTTAGTAATCTTGTAATGGGAAATACTAGATAAATTTGATGATATTCCAGATACATATTGTCACTTGATGTAATTTTTTTTTTTTGCAGTGTAAAACCTTGATTACAGACATAACCTTTTGAAAAATTCAGACAGTTTAATCAGTTAATTTTAAGTACATTTAATTTTGATATTTTAAAAATAAGTATGTCATCTTGTACAATAATGTCTGTTTCTAAGTATGAGGAACCTGTACATTTCTACAGTGGATATAAAAAGTCAACACAACCTTCTTAAAATGGCAGTTTTTTGTGAAATAAAAAAAATGTAAACTAAAGTTTACAAATAGTTAAACTAGTATGTGAAGAGTTTGGTTCCAAAACACTATGAATTCACTAAAAGTAACTTCAGAAAAAAATGAATTTTCTTTCGCAAAAAGTGATAGCATGAAAACGATTATTTTCTATTTGAAACTTTCATATAACACTGTGAGGTTGTACTAACATCAACAATGCAAATACAGATTTTTTTTTTATAAAAAAAAAATTTCCCCCCAAAATGCTATAAATCCAGTACATCAATAAAATGATTATTATATCATCATTTATTATTATTATTATTATTATTATTATTATTATTATTATTATTATTTTGCATGTGTGTGTGAGTGAGAGAGCAATATAACTAGAAACAAAAACTAAAGTTGATCAACACATATGACAGCCTCTGAACTTGGACGATCTCTTATATTGGACCACAGATTTTCCCAAATTACATTCATCTTGTCATCTATAAGCCCCAATCTATTTTACACACAAATCTCTTGGGAATGTTAACATACTTGTCAACTTCTCAAAATTCTCATGGGGGAGAAAAGTGCGTGAAAGACATTTTCAATTGGATGAGGGTATGATGCGCGGTTGAAATGATGAAAACAGTGGATTCCAATTAATTGCAAACTATTTGAATTTTATACAATTAAAGAGGTTTTGAATTGTTGATATTGTTCTATCAATTACTATAGTTTATGGGATTCATGTATCAGGCATGAGATAGCTCAGAGTGAAAAAATCTGAAATAATACTCGTCTTGAATTTTAATATAATAACAATGAAAGGGAAGTCTTAAATCAGATTTTTAGCTGAAAAATCTCATGCCTGAATATTGTATACAATCTAACAGTAACCGGGTTCCAGAGGCTACTACATTTGACTTATTGATTTTTAGAATTACTGCTGCACGGCCATCCATCATCAGTTTCCTACCACTATGCTCTCATCTCGTTCATAAAATCCTCCTCACCAGGATGTCACCAGGCTAGCCTACCTTAATTACCATGGTAGACAGTCCAACCCCCATGGCAACAAAGAAAGAGGGTAAACAAACACTGCTTTACTGTACAGGATTTATACAAACATTGCAGCCACCTGCTACACTCTCCCCACTTTGGAAAGACAATCCAAGGTTGGAGTAAGTGACTAACAGGGGAAACTAGGGAAGCCTTCATTATCAGATTCCTCTAATAAAATGTCAATAGTGGACTGAGAAACCCATGCATCGACTTTGGCGGCAGTTGGGTAACACAGCTTAAGATTATTTACATGGACAGTGCACATGTCCTCGCCACTGGATTCTTGGACAACTTGATAATTCACCAGGCCTAACTGCTGCAAGACATGGTATGGTTCTTTCCAGTTAGGAGCTAATTTTGCAGAGAAGTGTTTTGTTACAGAAGACTGAGGATGGTTATGGACCCACACCTGATCTTTTGGATGGTAAGTCATATCCCTATTTTTATTGCAGTTTCTGAGTTGTCTGGATATTGCTTGTCTGCTACAGTTTTTTTTTGCTTTATTTTGAAGGTCCTTGATTTGATGCACCACTTCATGGTAGGAGGCATCAGGAGAGATCCCTTCCATGTAAGAGTTTGTCCATGGGACTTCTAAGTTTTCATCCTAGATGCAGTTCAGCAGGGGATAAACCTGTTGTTTCATGCACAGAGGAATTTGGTGCAAACCAAAATTCTGGTAAGTACTGATCCCATTTGTAGTGGTTGTCTTGTACAAATGAAGCGATCATGCACCTGATATTTCCATTTACATGCTCAATCATATTGGTTTGGGGGTAATAAGATATTGTAAGCTTAGGAACCACTGACCATAGAGTTCTCTGAACAAAGAGGAAACAAACTGAGAACCTCTGTCTGACAACAGGAAGTCTGGCACTCCCCAGCGGGTGAGAAAGTCCTTGCAGAAAATACGAGTAATGATTGATGTTGCTGAATGCATGGACAATAACTCAACCCAGTGTGTGTAATAATCCACAAAGACAAGTAAGTATTCATTATGGTCTGGGCTACAGGGAAAAGGTCCCATGATATCTACACCCATCATTTCGTTTGGCCAGTTCACCTCAGTTTGCTGGATTTTGCCACAGGGTCTTTTGTTATCTGCTTTGCAGGTCTGACACTTCATGCACTAACAGACAAAATCCTTTACATCATTCCACATCTTTGGCCAAAATACTACATCCTGGAGGCATTTGCAGGTTTTAAAAAATGCCTTGATGGCCATACAGAGAGAATCATGATATGCTTTCAGAACAGAGGGAATTAGAGACTTTGGTATTCACAGGCAGTTGTTATTTATTATCTGAAAGGTGAGCTTTCCTAGAAACCATATCATCCATAATTGTATATTTTCTCTCTGTATCTTTACAACCCTCAGCTAAGGCCTTGATGGTTTTCTGTACCTTTGGATCTTTGTGCGTCTCTTCCCACATGATGGAAACTGAGAATGGCAGATCTTCTGACTCCTTCTGACTTGAAGTCATCATACAGGTAGGTCCAACTGGACTCCTAGATAGGGCGTCAGGTGCTACATTAAGTTTGCCCTTATGATATTCAATTACAAAATTACATTTCTGAAGCCGGAGTGCCCACCTAATGAGGCAGCTTGGGGTTTTGGTGCTATTCATGACTCACTGCAGGGAGGCACGGTCGGTCACCACTGTAAACATCTTCAGCTCTAAATAGTGTTGTCACCTTTCCAGAGCCCAGATGACCATGAGACATTCTCTCTCTGCAGTTGAGTAGTTATGCTTTGCTTTGTTCAAAGTCTGGCTAGCATAAGCAAGCACTTCCTCAGGGCCTACCCCCTACTTTTGTGCCAAGATTGCTCCCAAACCCATGTCACTTACATCCTTGTACACCATGAAAGGAAGGTTCAGGTCAGGATATCCAAGAGTTGATGGAGAAGTAAGAAAGATTTTTCAGTGTGTCAAATGACTTCTGACACTCATCCACCCAGTTGAACACCTGTCCTTTCCTTCTCAGGGCATTGATGGGCTCTGCCACTTGAAAAAAACCTGGCACAAAGCGGCAGTACCAGCCTGTTAAACCCATGACGTGATGAACCTCCTTGATGTTGGTTAGTACTGGATAGGCTTTGATGGCTTTGATCTTGGCAGGGTCTGCTGCTATGCCTTCAGCTGAGATAACATGGGCCAAATATTTGATTTGCCTCAGACAGAATTTACTTTTCTTGAGGTTTAAGGTGAGCCTTGCAGCTCAAAGTTTTTCAAGTACTGCTTGCATGTCTAGAAAGTGTTGTTGGGTTGTAGACAAATACACAACTATGTCATCCAGGTAAACCAAACCAATCTTCCCCCCTAGGGTCCACCAGTGTGAGCCCTATAAGGTGCCAAAACATCACTGGGGCATTCGTAAGTCCAAAGGGCATAACCATGAACTGGAAAAGGCCAGCAGGGGTCACAAAAGCAGTTTTCGCTTTGTTAGAGGGATCCATGGTGACCTGCCAATAACCACTACTGAGGTCAAGGGTGGTAAAGACAGAACTGCCAGCAAGTGATTCCAGTAACTCATTCATGTTGGGCAGAGGGTAGGCATCTGTTTCAGTCACCGCATTGAGTTTCCTGTAGTCAACACAGAACCAAAGACTGCCATCCTTCTTGGGCATTAAGACTACTGGTGAGGCCCATGCTGAATAAGATGGCTCGATAATCCCTTCATCAAGCATCTCCCTCAGTTGTTGTTCAACAATAGATTGTTTTTCTGCAGCCATGCGATATAGGTTTCTGTTTGATGGGTACTTCAGTGTTGGTGTACATACAGTGTTGCAATATGTTGGTCTTTCCTGGCTATAAAGAACAGAGCTCAGGTTGTTTTTCCAACAGCTGTCTCAGTCTAGGTTTTTCCCACTCTAGCAGGTCACAGTTCTCCACCATAAGGTTGATGTAGTCCTGAGAGGTCAGAACAGCAGGTGGTGAAAGCAGGGGAGGGGGGGCAGAGGACAAAAGAGTAGGATGATGATGTTCTATAAGATACAAAGGGCACTTGGAAAGTGTTCCACACTTCAACACCAGCTCATCAGGCTGCTGAAAGAAGTAGGTCTCAGGCTTATTTTTAAATCTATACTGGTGGTCAGATGGATTGATTTGTAGACCACTAAAATAAAGAAAATCTAGGCCAAGAACTATCTGCTAGGCCAGTGCTTTTTTAGCTAGCACTGCAACTGGCAAAGTACAGACATTACCACGCAAGTCAATGGTTATATCAGCCCAGCCTAGCGATTTCTCTGACTCTTCATTTGCAAGGTAGAAAGGGCCCTTGACCTAAGGTTTCTGATCTCTAGGCTGGTTTAACTCCTTCCATACATTCTCATGTATTAGAGTATAATTTGCACCTGTATCAATTATGGGTTTCCCTTGCCATGTCTGGATTGTTATAGGAACAACCAGTTGCTTTGGTAGGTGGCAATCACCAGGTACTTTACCTTGCTTGTGCTTGGTGGGTGATTTAAAAACATTGTGACTTTTAGCAGAATTGGGCTTGGTAGATGACAGTGACATATTGCCACTCTGGTTTCTAGTTTTGGATTGATTAGGATAGTTTTTAGAAGACTGGTCATGTGATGGAGGAGCTTCTGTGGAGGGGCAGTACTGCAGACATAAGTCAGGCGGATGTTGGGCCTTATATTGCCAGCATATGACAGGAGGTTTCTAAGGAGGCTTTCCAGTAAATCCTGTTTTCTCTTGTACACCTATGTTTTTACTGTACACTCCAGTGTGCTCAAATTGAAGTTGTTCCAAGTCTTTCCCTAATTGATGATCAAGCCTCACCAGCTCATCAACCATATTGACCTGGCCTCGAAGCTGACTGGTAGGCTGCAGTTTTGCTTTTTTTGTATCATTTTAACTGTCTGCCTCAGAAATATATGATTTCCAAAGCTTACACAAAGCTCAGTAAGAGAAAGCAAAGTCACAAATAGATTCAGTTCGCCCTTGTCTTCTGCTTCTGAACTGTTCAGCGAATTTGTCATCATAGTCCTCTGACAGGGAAGCAGAAAGAAAAGCAGTTTAGACTTCAACCCATGTTGTTACTTGCATCCTTGCAATCTTCCACCAGTCACGTGCAGTTCTATGAAGGATGGTTCTGAAGGTCACAAGAATGTCACAGTCGCTCAAAGACTGTACAGCCAGAAAATCACAGCACTTAGACAAATAAAGAACAGGCTCAGCAGTGTCATGTGGATCGGAAATGACAACTTAAGATGGTCAGTTTTTATGGCAACAGGAACAGGAGTTGCAGGCACAAAGGGGGTAATTAGTTGCCTTGAACACCTCATAGGAGAAGAGGTTTGGACAGACAATTTCTCCACCTGTTGTCACAAGTTTTGAATCTCCTCCTTTTGCTCACAGCTTTGCTGGGACATTTGGGTGTACAAATCCCCAAGGGCAGTACAGAGCTGGTCAAAAACACTAACAATGATCTAATTTTGGTAACAGGTGACCATGAGAAGTCTGAAAAACTTGCTCCATGTTTCTTGCTGAACCTCAGTCTGAAGCTGTTCCACCATGAAGCAAACCTCAGAGAGTTGTGCAACTTCCTTGATTTGCAACTCTTCAGAACTTGGTGTCTTCATGATCTTTAATATGGTGTCGAGTTCTCTTGCTATTGTTTATTTATTTGTTATAGTTATGTTGAGTTTTGAAAAGGACTGTTCTGTTTGATCAGTAAGACTTCAGTTTTGCCTCCAAATGAAAATGACTCCTCGCTATCTGTTTACTGTGCTTTTCCACTGTTTCTAGTTCATAACATGTTCAGGGGTAAGAAGTTTAAATGAACTTAGGAGTTGTATGCAGAAAAGCTGGTGGAATAAAGGGAATTGTGAGGGAAAGAGAGAACTTTGGGGACAAAGAGGTTTAGGGCCATTCAGCCAGCAGGGATAGTAAGAAAAAATGCTTTCCTAAGCCATCTGTCCAGCACTGATTTTCTTAAGAGAAAAAGGCTACAGTTAAGGGGATGGAAAACTGGTTTCTCTTACAGTTCAAAGACATGCAGGTTAGGCTAATTAGTGGCTCTAAATTGTCCATAGGTGGGAATGGTTAAGAGGAGGAAATCTCTATAACAATCCAGTAGAAGGCAATGGGAAACCACTACTATAATGTTCCTAAGATACTTTGATGGCTGAAGCCATCAGAGCAGCCACATCACTCTAGTGATATGCCAAGATGGATGGATACATTCAGGTCCATAACTACTTGGACAATTTTCATAATTTTTCCTTTGTACACCATCACAATGCATCTGACACAAAGCCAACAAGATGTGATTGAAGTATAGACTTTCAGTTTTATTTCAAGGGGTTTAACAAAAATATCACATTAACTGTTTAGGAATTGCAGCTATTTTTACATCATCCCTCCATTTTTGCAGGCTCCAAAATAATTGGACAACTGACTGATAAGCAGTTTCATGGCCAGTTGTTGCCTTTTTCTTTGTCATTTCATGACAAATTAAGGAGATAAAAAGGTCTGGAGTTGATTTCAGGTGTTGAGTTTGCATTTATCAGCTGTTCATGGGAACTCTTCATATGTGGTTTCAAAGACATGTTGATGCAAGTGAGGCAGGCCATCATTAGGCTGAAAGAACAAAACAGACCATTCAGAGAGATAACAGAAACTTTAGGACGGGTCAAGTCAATCATTTGGCATATTCTATAAAAAAAAAAAGTAATGCACTGGTGAGCTCAGCAATACCAAAAGGCCTGGAAGGCCTGCAATACTATCCATTAGTATTGTGATATTCCCTAAACAGATGCCAGATGAATATACACTGCCAAATATAGTATTTAAATACATAAATACAGTATTTCTTATTGCAGCATTTAAAAAAAATGTCCAAAATATGCAAAAGATGTTTGTGTTCACATTCAACAACATTGCCCTTATACCTCAGATGCAGCTACCTTAAAAGAGGGTTTGGATCTGGGTACTTAACAATGGGTATTCTTCTAAATGTCTTCTTTCTGGGGCAAAAATCCATACCTATTAATTCCATTTTAAGTTGCTGGAGTTACATGAAGGTTAAGGTTTGATATAATGTTACTAAAACTTCTGTTAAAACATATATATGAAAATGTGATACCAGAGAACATTGCAGTTCCTTAACACTACTGGGGTTTGACCAATTTTCGAACTGTCTACACCATTCTGTCATCCATAATGAATGATGACATACTATGCCAAAAAGGAGATAATCTGCTTGTGGAGCTCACACCTTCCTGCTTTAATGAAAATCTCTTTAAAAACATTCTAAAAGGAGTGTTATGCTTGGAAGATGGCAGGGAATAAATCAAAATGTTGTCAATATAGACGATCACAAAGTAATTTAAAATATCATTCAGAACATAATGAACTCAAAATAGAAGACAGATGGGGTGTTGTACTATAGTTTGGTCATCAGCAAGTATGTGTAGTGAATTTGTATGAAGACCATCTTATTACAATTCTGGGATATGAACCAAGATGTATATGCTTGGTAAATGAGTTAAGCTTGATGGGTGAGTGCTCCTTCTGTGGTTCTACATATGGAGAGCCATCATTGTTATTGGCCCAATAGTCTTTTCCTGAATCACTATGGCTTCAGCTAGAATCAGAATTTGCCATCTCCATGGCATACCTCATGTCAAATGCTGTATGCCAGACAGGATGACTGCAGGCTTAATTAAAATTTGTGCTGTAATACCAAATGTAGATATAAAAAGAATGGTACAAAAGGGACAAGCAAAACATGGTGAAAAAACAGGTAATGATCTGAGGACCATACAGGAAGCAGAGCAAAAAGCTATATAAAGTGGTGACTTAAAGTTTGTGAGCCATTCAAAATTTTCTTCATTTCTGCATAAATGCCTAAAACATTGGTCATTGATTTATTGAGGAAAATGGTCCAGTAATACATACACTCAATGGCCACTTTAATAGGACCTCATTCTTGATTCTAAAATTCCTATTCTTGGCTAGCAGGAGTAGAACCCAATGTGGTCTTCTGCTGTTGCATACTTACATGCTTTTCTGCTCACCATGGTTGTAAAGAATTGCTATGAGTTGCTATAATCCTTCTTGGCAGCTCGACCCAATCTGACCATTTTCCTCTGACCTCTCTTATCAACAAGGCTTTTCCACCCACAGTTCTGTTTTTCACATCATTCTGTGTGAACTCTTGAGACTGTTGTGTGTGAAAACTGAAGATCATCACCAGTTTCTGAAATACTCAAACCAGTCCATCTGGCACCAACCATACCACAGTGAAAGTCAAAGAGATCACAATTTTTCCTATTCTGATGTTTGAAGTGAACATTAACTGAAGCTCTTGATTTGCATCTGCATGATTTTAAGCATTGTGCTGCTGTCAATGAGAACTCCATAAAGCAACAGGTGAGTGGGTGTTCATAATGAAGCAGCTGGTGAGTGTATTGGTGAGTGGCAGAAGTATGTGAACCTCTAGGATCCACAGTTAATTTGAAGGTGAAATTAGAGTCAGGTGTTTTCAATCAGTGGGATGGCAATCAGGTGTGAGTGGGTGTCCTGTTTTATTTAAAGAACAGGGATCTATTAAAAGCTAATCTTCACAACACAAGTGTATCACTGCCTGAACAAAGGAGATTTTTGAGGACCTCAGAAAAAGTTGTTGATGCTCATAAGGCTGGAAAAGGTTACAAAACCATCTCTAAAGAAGTTGGACTTGGCCAAGCCACAGTCAGACAGATGGAGGGAAATTCAAGATCATGGTCAACCACTCATGGGATGGTTAACAAACAAAGATAACTCCAAGAGCAAGGCATGTAATAGTCCATGAAAGGAACCCAGGGTACCTAAAGGCCTCTCACACATTGGCTCCAATGAAAAATAAAAAAGGGGCAGATCAGAGAGGGAAAAAAACAGGCAACAGTGACTAAAGTCAACCACAAGAAAATAAACTGTTAAAAAAAAAGGGGGGGGTAGTTATGGTGAGAGAGGAACAAATAAGACTTTGTTTCATCAGTTTCATAATAACTCAAACATGACAACTGACTGGTTGTGACATGTGCATGAGTGAAGACTTCCCATGGCTAGTTTTAAAAGTCTATGGAGATTTAATCAATAAAATATTTTAAATAAATATATATTTAAAAAAAAATACATAATGTGTATCAGACACCACAACATGGCTGGGCTTTTAAAAAACAGCTTGATTTCTTTGAAAAGTGCAAACCAGCACTACATATGCTTCCCCAACCACATACAAATGTGGCTTGAGTGAATGGATCACAGTGGCTCTCCAAGATATATATGAAATTTACCCCTTTACACATGTAATAAATGTTGCTCCCTTGTGAGCCAATCACTTGAGACACCAACTGATGTTATTACTAAGTACAAACAACACTTGAAGTACTGCATTTCATTAGCTCTGCCAACTTTGTTGGAGGAGTTTTTCACCTGTTTGTGTTTTGTCCCAGTGTAACTCAAAAAGTAGTGAATGTATTTTAAGGAAAGGTGGGCCAAGGAACAATTGTTTCGATTTTGGTGCAAATCCAAATATGTATATGGATTCAGGATCGAGATATGTATGCGTATCCAGGATTTTTGTCTATTCCCAACGCAACTCAAAAAGTAGTGAATAGATTTTGATGACATTTTGATGAAAAGTGGGCCATGGGCCAAGGAACAATTGATTCTATTTTGATGCAAATCTGAATATCTTGTTTGGCAGAGGTATGCACTCTACCAAGGGTCCTTCTCCTAACCCCATTTCCAGGAAAGTTGGGATATTTTCCAAAATGCAATAAAAACAAAAATCTGTGATTTGTTCACATGAACCTTTATTTAACTGACAAAAGTACAAGGAAAATATTTTCAATAGTTTTACTGACAAACTTAATTGTATTTTGTACATATAAATGAAGTTAGAAGTTGATGCCTGCAACACACTCAAAGTTGGGACAGAGGCAAATTAAGACTGCAAAGTTTATAGGATATTCAAGTAGCACCATTCTGGAAGATTGCACAATAAGCAGGTTAATTGGTAACATGATTAGATATAAAAGGAACATTCACCAAAAGTTCAGTCTTTGCAAGCAATGATGGGTTTTGGCTCAACCTTTTGTGCCAAAATTCATGAGACAATTGTTAGTCAATTCAAAAAGAATATTTCTCAATGCAAGATTTGAGGTCTTTCAAAATCGATATTACATAATATTGTGAAAAGATTCAGGGAATTCAGAGACATCTCCATGCATAAAGGGCAAGGTCAGAAACAATTATTGAATGTGCATGACCTTCGAGCCCTCAGGTGGCACTGCCTGAGAAACTGTTCTGCTAACATGACAAATATAGTCACATAGGCTCAGGAGTACTTCAGGAAATTGTTGTTGCTTAACACAGTCTGCCACTGCATCCAGAAATGCAGCCTGAAACTGTATTATGTAAGGAGGAAGCCATTCATCAATTCTATGCAGAAATGCCACCAATTTCTCTCAGCCCAAACTCATCTCAAATGGACTGAAAGACAGTGGAAATGTGTGCTGTGGTCAGATGAGTCCATTGTTTTTGGGAAAACCTGATGTCAAGTTCTCCCTGCCAAAGGTGAACATGACCATCCAGTTTATTATCAGAGAAAGGTGCAAAAGCCAGTATCTCTGATGGTATGGAGGTACATCAGTGCCCATAGCATGGGTGAGTTGCATGTGTATGAAGGTACCATTGATATATTGGGGCATATACTGGGATTTTTGATAGACATATTTATCAAGGCAATGTCTCTTCCTGGGAAGTCCATGCTTATTTCAGCAAAACAATTCCTGGCCTCATTTTGCATGGACTACAACAGTGTGGCTTCATAGACACAGAGTGCTTGTGTATGACTGGCCTGCTGTCAGTCCAAATCTGTCTCCTATTGAGAATATGGTGCATCAATAAGAGAATCAGCCAATTGTAACCACGGAATGTTTAGCAGCTGAAGTCTGATATCAAAAAAGAATGCAGTGTTCTCCCCAGAGCACTTTTGCATGTTGGGACTGACACAATTTAATTTCACGCTGGACACACTTTAAATTTGCTGACACACTTGTTTTTTCTCTAACACTTGCTGAAAAATCACGTCAGGTTTCTACCTTGTGATGTTTGGGGCATATTTTGAAGGAAAATCAGTGTTTTGGGCCTGTTTGCTGCCATGATGCACTCAGGCAGACCAGAAAAAAACCCTGGGAGATCCCCAATCACAACAAACGCCCTCAATCACTTTGTTGCTGCACTGGTACCATGATGCTTCAGTGTGCAGGCAAGCACTCTTGCACTGATGATGATGATTTTACCTTCGCAATCATTGCTAATCTATGCCTGGGGGACAAGCAAACTTTGTTTACATACTGCTCACATACTGAAGCCAAGCGATAATGTCCAGCACCTGTTGCCTGAAGAAAACTACAGCTAAAAAAGCTCTACTACCTGATTACTTGGATAATATTAGTCAGAAAGAAGCAAAGGATAGATATATGTGGAAATTAGAGTTTATTAGTGGTTATGATCCATACAAAATTCCTCGAAATGACTGGAGTGACAGTGCAGATCTGTGGCCTTGCATTAACATTAGCTACATGTTGGAATATGCCTTCTTTTTCCCGAATAGTCCTGACATGGAAGGACCGTTACAAAAACTACAAAAGCAAGAAAAACTTTCTGTAAAGACTTATTCCCAACATCAGTTTTTTGAAACAGAATGTTGTGAAAGCCAAAACATTTACTCTCAATGGACTCCTACCTGAACTGTTGGCTAGATAGTATTCCTGGCCCTCCATGTCTCAGCAACTCCATGGATATCTAGGTACAGAGCTATTTGCAGTCTATCATTTATACAGTGATGCTTATTATTGTTAAAACAATATCTGAAGTTTTTTTTTTTTTTGTAAAATAACAATATCTTGCTATTGACTTTCAAACAATATTGTAAGATTTTATTTCAATTTTATTTAATTCTAGTGGATGGTACAGTAATCATGTTATTAGTTAATACAATAATTACATGTACTAGTAGCAGTATTATTGCTCAAACATATTGTTTATTCTAAGGTGCTTTTGGTATTTGAAATATTAAGTAGCCCTAAGTATAAAGGGCATTTTTTAAGTAAATGCAGTCTGCAGGGGTATATTTTTCTAAGTGTAACAGAACTCATTTAAACTTTTGGTAAGTTGTGTTCTGGCAGTGCTTCAGGTAATAAAACAGCATTATTATATACTACATTGTTATCAGATTATGACTTTATTTATTGCTCATGTGAACCCCATGCTGCAAACCACAGCATCACAGGCCTCCACTTGTTGTAGCAACCTTTACAACGATGATAACAGTAAAAAGTGACAGTATAAGTACCACCATAAAATGCTCCTAAAAGTCACCAGATGCCACCAAATGGGCTCCTTTTCTTCCAAAATTTTCTGGGAGACACCCCCTGGGCCCCCCAGTGAGAGGAGGGGAACCCCCCTGCCCTTACTCTTCCCCTGTGTGCCTATGTACTCTGCACCCTACAAGCCACGCAGGGAAAAGTTAGGGCTTTATTTTAATCCTGGGGAGAACACTGAGAATGGAAAAAAATCCATTTACAAACTGCAAAAATTAGTATCTTCAGATTTCTTTGCATGTTTGTCAGTTAAATAAAGGTTCACATGAATTAACAAATCAAGATTTTTGTTTTTATTGCATTTTGGAAAATATCCCAACTTTTCGGGAACTGTAGTTATCAGTGTCTTCCTCTCTCTCTTCTTAGCTTGTGTTAAAAAAAAGTGTGTTATATTTAACATGCTTTTGAATAATACATTCTGTTGGGTATTTCCCAGTTTCCTTTGCCTGGAACCTTCTTTCATCATTTCTAATAAAATGTCCTGGTGGCTTGGAGACCAGATAGGAGATGTTTGCTTGATCACATTTAGTATCTGTACCTCATTGTGTTGCCTCCTGCTTTAGTAGCTACAGGTTTGATTTTAGAGGCAAATATGACATGCGGGGTAACAAAAAAGACTTGGGATTTACTTCAACCCCAGAGTAGTCCTGTTCTGAAAAGGGTGTGATTAAATATTATTCACACTCTTCTCTGCACATCACTCTGTCACAACTGCATATACCTTAATATGCTCACTCACTCCCAGCTCAAACAAAATGAAATATCACATATAAGCACTTCTAACAGCTTAGGCGTCTACTCTTCTGCTCTTAATGTAAGAGAAGTGCATGTGAGCCTCTTTGATGATGCTCCCAACACACACACACACTTTTAGAATGGTGCAATTATTCATCAAACAGATCTGAATCAACAGTCTTAACTGCTATTCACATCAAACACTCCATGCTAAGGGCCATTTGCTCCCACACACGCAGCAGCCTTTCTTGTTCATATGTATTTCTCGCTCAGTAAGGACATGCTCGCCTGTCTATGTAAATTAACCTACCAAACAGTACATAACAAGTGAAATGACTTCTGTACTTAGGCACTGGTTTTTGGTGTTATTTTAAGCAGATTAGATTGCTTGTAATTTATGAACAGATTGTGATTTACATTTTCTCATATTAAAAGTGTCCTGCTTGCAAACTAGAACAAATCAAACATTTTATTTAGTTTGTGGTGATCGTATCTGTAGGTCAGCAGGCTTTTCTCATTATTAAGATATGCATTTAAAGTTAGCCATCCATCCATATCATAATTCAGAAATTTATATAACAGTTGAATATTTCACACATTCACTACTGAAGC
>JAPEKM010000012.1:24156865-24170688 GCA_027575975.1 Cathorops multiradiatus
GCTGAGTTGCTGTCATTCCCAAACACTTCCATTTTCTTATAATACAGCTGACAGTTGACTGTGGAATATTTAGGAGCAATGAAATTTCACGACTGGATTTGTTGCACAAGTGGTATCCTATCACAGTCCCATGCTGGAATTCACTGAGCTCCTGAGAGTGACCCATTCTTTCACAAATGTTTATAAAAACAGTCTGCATGCCTAGGTGCTTGATTTTATACACCTGTGGCCACAGAAATGATTGGGACACCCGATTCCGATAATTTGGATGGGTGAGCAAATACTTTTGGCAATATAGTGTATTTCTAGTATATGTTTGCTACAAGTATTATTTCAGTATTCTTTCAGAAGGTTTGTACCCTCTTGGGGAATTTGTCAATTACTACAAGGGTGTACTGATATACTCTGTGGATAGGTGAAGTGAGATCCTCTAGCTCTTTCAATATGTTTCATATTCACATTTAATCTTTGGGGTATGTTGTTTTTCAAGCAGGTGAGGCAGCATCTTAGGGTGTCTGCTACTTCTGCTTTTCATCCCAGCCACTGCCACTTTCTCTGCATCTGGGAGACTGTGGTCTTGGATCCTCCATGAGCTGGAAGGTAATCAGTTAACTTTTCAGGTGGGTTAGGACCACAAGGCTCTCATTCTTTTTTTCATATGCCTTATGTACATGTAATTTCCTTGTTATTGACCTTTGAATTTTTTCTTTGTTAAATTGTTGACACATATTTGATAGAAACCCCATGTACATTTACAGCATTTATCAGACACAGTTACTTAGAGTAACTTACATAAATGCTTTGTAGTCTCCATCAAAAATATCATGTTAGTTCCATAGGTTGGTTTCTAAGAATACCGTTGAGCTAAAACCCTATTAGAGAGAAGTTAATAGTATAGGCAAACACACAAGTCAAGGTATGTTTTTAAAATTAATTATTGCTCATTTAAACCTGGTGGGAAGTTAGCTCTTTACATTTGAAGAGCGCTAGTAATTTTCCTGGAAAATTCCTTCCACCACCTGGATGCAGTACAGAGCAGAGTCTTGATACATGTCTTTTTTGGACTTTGAATAATTTTGTCCAATCAAGCTATGCTAGGGGATTTAAGGGAACATGGTACAGAGTACAGTGTGATGAGACAAGCATCAGTGTTTTAAATCTGATGCACCCAGAAGCCAGAGGATGGAACACAGTGATGGGGAAAACTGGGAAGATTGAAAATAAGTCTTGCAGCTGCATTCTATATCAATTTCATGGGTTGGCCAGCATGCTGTGGAAGACCTGCCAGGAGTATGCTGCAGTAGTCTAGTTTCCAGATGACATGAGGCTGAACAAGCACCTGAGTGGCCTGTCTGGATATAAATGACCGTATCCTTCTGATGTTGTAAAGGAGAAACCTGCATAAATTAGTCAGGCTAGCAGTTTGACAAGAGAAGGATAGGCAGATATTCACAATGACCCAAATGTTGTGTGCATTAGTGTGATCCAAGAGTTGTCCAGGGAGATCACAACATATTGATCTTGGGATGTATTTTTTGGTGGCAGGTCAGTTTTACTGGGTGTGACAGCACAGCTCTGTCACTGACTGCGGCCAGCTCAATACACATACTGCACATCCGTTTCCCTGTTCCCATCTGTTTCATGTTAAATGGACACACACACATACACACACAACACACACGTGCATGCACACAAAATCTCTCTTCCCTCCCTGAACAATAGCGTGATCAAGGGTGCACACTTGGTACTGCAAATGCAAAGACACATACACGTAAACAGATAAACTTACCTAGTCTAAAGAAATGCACTGCCATAATTTACCCATATGCTTCTGGTGGCAAAACCGGGTGGAAGTATAGGAGCCTGTAAAGGGTAAAGGAGTCAGTAAAGGGGCTGCCTGGGCCAGTTAGTTGAGTTGGTTAGAGTGTGGTGAGTTTACAAAGAAGGTAACAGTGAGTCTTGTAACTAAGTTGTTGAAGAGCTCAATTTTTTTCCCATTTGTTTATATAGTGCATTTTTGCTTAATTTTTGTTTCATTTTTGTTTCTTTCATATTTATTTGGATTTTTTGGGTTGTAAATACTGGTACTGCTTGCGCCTGGTGAGGTGAGGACAATAGAAAGGGGAAAAAAACACAACCATATTTTCTGACTGAGCCTGTTTTTCTTTTTGGGATTTTTGAAAGAACCCCGCAACATATGGTGTCAGAAGTGGGATGGCTAGTCGGAAAAAAAAACCTTCCTTCTCAGATGTACCGGCCTGCATTCCCAGCGGAGAAAGCAGCCAGCGGAGATGGAGGCTGGCAGTGCTGACCCAGAGTGGGAAATGGACAGAGAGGATGAGAAGGACACCTGGTGGGTCCCAGCTGTTCCTGCAGCCCCAGCGGCGACAGGCGAATCAGGAGGAGAGTTGGTGGTTATGATACAGGACTTTTTGGCAGCACAACATAACAGAGAGTAGGGCCTGCTGGCAGAGATCAGGGTCCTGAGGGCCTCTCTTCCATCAGTTCAACCTGCTGTCCTGCCATGCCAAAGGAATTTGCCAGGTGCCACTACTGCACCCAGCACAGCGACGGTCAGCAGTCCCAGAATGGATCTGCCCACACCAGCACCCTGATGTGTGCAGAGGGACACATCATCAGAGGCATCACCAGCAGCATTCATCCCATTTCCAGATGCGGACCAGCCAAGACCGGACTGGAGGCTGTATGGCGAGCCCAGAATTCCCCAGTACCAACTTGGAGAGGACATTGAAAATTATCTACTATGCTTTGAGCATATGGCAAAAACATGGCATTGGCCAGAGTGTGAGTGGGCATGCTGCCTTGTGCCACTGCTGACAGGGAAGGCACTGGAGGCCTACGCAGCGATGGATGAGGAGAGGGCCCACTGGTATCCAGACCTGAAGGCGACACTTCTGGCCAAATTTGATATCTCTCCAGAAACCTACCAGCAGCAGTTCAGGTCTATCACAGTACCACCTGGAGAGAACCTGACTGAGACCTACCACCGCCTGAAGGGACTCTACCGGTGCTAGACATGGCCAGAGCAGCACAGCAAGGAGCAGATCGGGGAGATCATCATCCTGGAGCAGCTACTGCAGGTCCTGCCACCAGAAGTACAAACCTGGGTAAAGGAGCATGAGCCAGCGGAGGGGCTCATGGCTGCCAAGCTGGCAATGCAGTACCTCAATGCCCGGAGAGGGGGCCCAGCTTCATGCTCCACCAGTGCAGCACCCCGACCAGCATTCCAGCCACCGCAGCCATGGCCCAGGAGGAGAGAACTTCGACTGGAGATTCCAGGTACCACCACCAGCACTGCCCCAAATCAACAAGCCTATGGTAAGGAAATTTTGTGTTTTTATTGCCAGCAGCCAGGCCACAAAGCATCCATTTGTCCTATATGGAAGGCAAAGGTCACTGGTGCTTGCTATGCACCACGTCCAGGGGGGAGCCCAATGAAAGAAACACCAGTCAAATGCATCACCATAAAATTGTTAGTATAAATGGGCAGCAGGTAACTGATCTCTTAGATGCTGGGAGTTTCACATCCCTGATTAAACGCTGCTTGGTGCGGGTGGGCAGTGTGGACTACAGCAGACAGACAGACATTTTATGTGTGCATGGGGATAAGGATCCCCATCCCAAAGCGGACATAACAGTGACTATTGATGAACAATCTTACCTGTTGACTTTTGGTGTAGTTGAGAACTTGCCTGTTGACATAATTTTGGACGTGATTTACCTCTGTTGATGAACTTATTGCATGAGAAGGAAGTGTCAGCAAAAACAGACAGTGGGGAGGAGGGAGATGCCAATGTGTCATGTCCTGTGATCACCCGAGCCCAAGCTAAAGGTGTCCAACCACTCCCAGACTTGGACAGTAGTCTGTGCGAGGGTGGCACTAAGGGCCCAAGAAAATCCCATTGTCAACGCCACTTTGAGAAGCAGCTGAGGCAAACTGAGCTGGAGGGGGAGAGTGCAGTGAAAGAAATGTGGGAAGTGCTTCAAAATATTTCTGAGCTGCAGAGGGAGGATAAAACTTTGGTAACATTGTTTGCTAAGGTGGGGAATAAGGCAAATGGAGGCTATGTGGGGAGGGAAATGTTCATTCTGGATAATGATGTGCTGTATGCTGCTGATAATGAACATAGGCACCTGGTTATCCCTGCTAGCTGTAGATAACTGATCATGCATCTAGCACACACACTCCCTTGGGCTGGACACCTTGGCCATAACAAAACATACATGTGCATCAGTTCACGTTTCTATTGGCCCTCCATGTACACAGACATCCAGAAATATTGCACCACATGTCCCACATGCCAGAAAACATGCCTTGGCCACAAGTCTGACAGAGCATTCCTGAAACCACTTCCGGTCATCTCCACTCCATTTCGCAGGATTGCAATGGACATTGTTGGGCCCTTGGTGAAAAGTAGCAGAGGTCACCAGTACATCTTAGTTGTATGTGACTATGCCACGCATTTCCCTGAGGCCTTTCCCCTGCGGACCATCACTGCTCCCACGGTACTGCGAGCGTTGGTGCAATTATTTTCCAGAGTGGGAATACCAGATGAGATCCTCATGGACCAAGGGACAAACTTCATGTCACGGTTGATGCAGCTTTTCCAGAAGCAACTGGGCAACACAGCCAATAAAACCACACCCTACCATCCACAGACAGATGGCCTGGTGGAAAGATTCAACCAGATGCTGAAGAAGATGCTGCAGAAATTTGTGGATGATACTGGCAAAGACTGGGAGAGATGGCTGCCCTTCCTGCTTTTTGCCTACCGGGAAGTTCCCCAGGCTTCAACTGTTTTTTTTTCCCCATTCGAACTGCTGTATGGCTGGGAGGTGCAGGGACCCTTGGACCTCCTATGAAAGAGCTGGGAAGGGCCCTCCACCACTTCAAGTGACAGAGGGGTGGTGCAGTTCGTGCTGGAGATGAGGGGCTGGCTGGAGAGATACTAGGAGGAGGCCAAGGTCAACCTGCAAGAGGCCCAGAAGAGCCAGAAGGCCTGGTATGACCAACACGGCCGACACTGGGAGTTCCAACCTGGCCAAAAAGTCCTGTTGCTGCTCCCCTCCTCCAACAGCAAGCTCCTTGCAAAATGGCAAGGGCCATACCATATCACCTGCAAGATGGGGCCGGTGACCTACGAAGTGCATCACCCAGACAGTAAAAAAACAAAAACAAATATATCATATCAACCTGCTGAAAGAGTGGAAAGAACGTGGTGTCCAGGCTCCAGAAAAGGCGCTGCTGGTGAGGGAGGTGAACCTAGAAGATGAGGACGAGGTGGAACCCGAAGAGCTAGTGGTGCCTGCTGTGCCAGTGGGAACACCTTGAACCACAGCAAGCTACAGAGCTGATTGGGCTCTTCCAGGAGGTCCCTTCCCTCTTTGCAGCAAGGCCAGGCAAGACCACTCTGGTCGAACATGTGGTACACCTGAAGGACAGCCGACCAGTCCGCCAATGTCCCTACTGTGTCCCACAACAGCTGGTGGGGAAACTGAAGCAGGAGATAGAGGAGATGCTGAAGCTTGGGGTAATTGAGCCTTCTAACTCGGAGTGGTGCAGCCCGGTAGTCATCATTTTCAAGAAGGATGGCTCACTGCGCATCTGTATTATCTTCAGGAAACTCAATTCCATCTCAGAGTTCAATGCATACCCCATGCCCAGAATTGATGAGTTGCTGGAAAAGATTGGAGCAGCCAGATACATCACCACCTTGGATCTGTGTAAGGGATACTGGCAGGTGCCTCTGGAGAAGTCATCCCGGCTATACACAGCATTCCAAACACCAGCGGGACTTTTCCAGTTTACTGTTATGCCATTTGGCCTGCATGGAGCACCTGCCACCTTCCAGCGACTGATGGACCGAGTCCTCCAGGGTTGCGACCACTGCAGTGCAGCCTAGTTGGATGATATGGTGATCTTCAGCAACACCTGGGAGGAACATTGTGAACATTTCTCCCTGGTCCTGAGGAGGATCCAGGAGGGGGGATTGACCCTCAACCTCTCTAAGTGTGAGTGGGCCCAGCAGGAGACCCAATACCTAGGCTACCAACTGGGGCGAGGACAGGTGCGGCCACAAGTGGATAAGGTTGAAGCTATCCAAAACTTGCCACAGCCCCACACCAAGAAAGAGGTCTGGTCCTTCCTGGGATTGGCCGGTTGGTACAGATGGTTCATACTGCAGTTTGCCACCATTGCCGTCCCCCTCACAGCACTGACCAGTAAGGACCAGCAGAACCCCATAACCTGGTCCACAGACTGTGAAACTGCCTTCTGAACTCTGAAGAGCTACCTGTGTTCCTCACCTGTTCTCCAGAGCCCCAATTTCAGTAAGCGGTTTCTGGTGCAAGTGGACACCTCTGCAGTGGGTCTTGGGGCAGTCCTGGCCCAAGGAGACAGGGGAGAGGAACAACTAATTCTGTACCAAAGCTGCAAGCTGCAGCCACGTGAGACAAGGTATTCCACAGTGGAAAAAGAGGGCCTGGCCATAACATGGGCACTGGATAGCCTGAGGTACTACCTGCTTGGACAAGAGTTTGACCTGGAGACTGACCACAGAGCTCTAACCTGGATCAACTCCATGAAAGACCACAACAGCTGCCTAATTCATTGGTACCTCTCACTCCAGCCATACTGGTTCACCATCCACCACCGAGCAGGCAAGGCCAATGTGGTAGCAGACTACCTTTCAAGGTTGCCACACATCGCCAACCTCCGGGAGGAGGGGGATAATGTGACGGCGCAGCTCCATCACTGACTGCGGTCAGCGCAATACACATACACATACTACACATCCATTTCTCTGTTCCCATCTGTTTCATGTTAAATGAACACACACACACACACACACACACACAATCTCTCTTCCCCTCCCCAAACAATAGCACGACCAAGGGTGCACACTTGGTAGCGCAAATGCAAAGACGCATACATATAAACATATAAACTTACCTAGTCTATAGAAACACACCACCATAATTTACCCATCCACTTCTGGTGGCAAAACCGGGTGGAAGTATAGGCACCATTATATAGAGGGATGATGCAGGAAAAGATAGGCCTAGTGGGAGGGGCTACGGATATAAAAAGGGGTTGCCTGGGCCAGTTAGTTGAGTTGGTTAGAGTGTGGTGAGTTTACAAAGAAGGTAACAGTGAGTATTGTAACTGAGTTGTTGAAGAGCTCATTTTTTCCATTTGTGTATATAGCACATTTCTGCTTAATTTTTGTTTCATTTTTGTTTCTTTCACATTTATTTGGATTTTTTGGGTTGTAAATACTGATACTGCTTGCACCTGGTGAGGTGAGGACAATAAAAAGGGAAAAAAACCCACAACCATATTTTCCGACTGAGCCTGTTTTTCTTTTTGGGATTTTTGGAAGAACCCTGCAACATATGGTATCAGAAGTGGGATGGCTAGTCAGAAAAAAACCCTCCTTCCCAGACGCACCGGCCTGCATTCCCAGCGGAGAAAGCAGCCAGTGGAAATGGCAGCCGGCAGTGCCGACCCAGAGTGGGAAATGGACAGAGAGGATGATAAGGACACCTGATGGGCCCCAGCTGTTCCTGCAGCCCTGGTGGCAACAGGTGAATCAGGAGGAGAGTTAGTGGTTATGATACAGGACTTTTTGGCAGCACAACAAAAGAAAGAGGAGGGCCTGCTGGCAGAGATCAGGGGCCTGAGGGCCTCTCTTCCATCGGCTCAACCTGCTGTCCTGCCATGCCAAAGGAATTTGCCAGGTGCCACTACCGCACCCAGCACAGCGGCGGTCAGCAGTCCCAGAATGGAACTGCCCACACCAGCACCCCGACATGTGCAGAGGGACACATCACCAGAGATGTCACCAGCAGCATCCATCCCATGTCCAGAGGTGGACCAACCAAGACCGGACTGGAGGCCCTATAGCGAACCCAGAATTCCCCAGTACCAACTTGGAGAGGACTTTGAAAACTATCTGCTATGCTTTGAGTGTATGGCAAAAACATGGCATTGACCAGAGTGTGAGTGGGCATGCTGCCTTGTGTCACTGCTGAAGGGGAAGGCGCTGGAGGCCTACACAGTGATGGACGAGGAGAGGGCCCACTGGTATCCAGACCTGAAAATGGCACTTCTGGCCAAATTTGACATCTCTCCAGAAACCTACCGGCAGCAGTTCAGGTCTATCATGGTACCACCTGGTGAGAACCTGACTGAGACCTACCACTGCCTGAAGGGACTCTACTGGCGCTGGACATGGCTAGAACAGCACGGCAAGGAGCAGATCGGGGAGATGATCATCCTGGAGCAGCTACTGCAGGTCCTGCCACCAGAAGTACGAACCTGGGTAAAGGAGCATGAGCCAGCAGAGGGGCTCATGGCTGCCAAGCTAGCAATGCAGTACCTCAATGCCCGGAGAGGGGGCCCAGCTTCACGCTCCACCAGTGCAGCACCCCGACCAGCATTCCAGCCACCACAGCCATGGCCCGGGAGGAGAGAGCATCGACTGGAGGTTCCAGGTACCACCACCAGCACTGCCCCAAACCAACAAACCTATGGTAAGGAATTTGTGTGTTTTTATTGCCAGCAGCCAGGCCACAAAGCATCCATTTGTCCTATACGGATGGCAAAGGTCACTGGTGCCTGCTATGCACCACGTCCAGGGGGGAGCCCAATGAAAGGAACACCAGTTGAATGCAACACCATAAAATTGTTAGTATAAATGGGCAGCAGGTTACTGCTCTCTTGGACAGTGGGAGTTTCACATCCCTGATTAAATGCTGCTTGGTGCCGGTGGGTGGTGTGGACTACAGCAGACAGACAGACATTTTGTGTGTGCATGGGGACAAGCATCTCTATCCCAAAGCGGACATAGGTGACTATTGATGAACAATCTTACTTGTTGACTTTTGGTGTAGTTGAGAACTTGCCTGTTGACATAATTCTTGGACGTGATTTACCTCTGTTGATGAACTTACTGCATGAGAGGGAAGTGCCAGCAAAAACAGACAGTGGGGAGGAGGGAGGTGCAAATGTGTCATGTCCCGTGATCACCCGAGCCCAAGCTAAAGGTGTCCAACCACTCCCAGACTTGGACAGTAGTCTGTGCAAGGGTGGCACTAAGGGCCCAAGAAAATCCCGTCGCCAACGCCGCTTTGAGAAGCAGCTGAGGCAAACTGAGCCGGAGGGGGAGAGTGCAGTTAAAGAAATGTGGGAAGTGCCTCAAAATATTTCTGAACTGCAGAGGGAGGATAAAACTTTGGTAACCTTGTTTGCTAAGGTGGGGAAGGAGGCAAATGGGAGTTATGTGGGGAAGGAAATGTTCATTCTGGATAATGATGTGCTGTATGCTGTTGATAATGAACATAGGCACCTGGTTTATCCCTGCTAGCTGTAGACAACTAATCAGGCATCTAGCACACACACTCCCATGGGCTGAACACCTTGGCCATAACAAAACATACATGCACATCAGTTCATGATTCTATTGGCCCTCCATGTACACAGACATGCAGAAATATTGCACCACATGTCCCACATGCCAGAAAACATGCCCTGGCCGCAAGTCTGACAGAGCATTCCTACAACTACTTCTGGTCATCTCCACTCCATTTCGCAGGACTGCAATGGACATTGTTGGGCCTTTGGTGAAAAGTAGCAGAGGTCACCAGTACATCTTAGTTGTATGTGACTATGCCATGCATTTCCCTGAAGCCTTTCCCCTGTGGACCATCACTGCTCCCATGGTACTGCAGGCATTGGTGCAATTATTTTCCAGAGTGGGAATACCAGATGAAATCCTCATGGACCAAGGGACGAACTTCACGTCATGGTTGATGCAGCTTTTCCAGAAGCAATTGGGCATCACAGCCATTAAAACCACATCCTACCATCCACAGACAGATGGTCTGGTGGAAAGATTCAACCAGATGCTGAAGAAGATGCTGCAGAAAATTTTGGATGATACTGGCAAAGACTGGGACAGATGGCTGCCCTTCCTACTTTTTGCCTACTGGAAAGTTCCCCAGGCTTCAACCGTTTTTTCCCCATTCGAACTGTTGTATGGCTGGGAGGTGCAGAGACCCTTGGACCTCCTATGAAAGAGCTAGGAAAGGCCCTCCACCACTTCAAGTGACAGAGGGGTGGTGCTGTTTGTGCTGGAGATGAGGGATTGGCTGGAGAGATACCAGGAGGAGGCCAAGGTCAACCTGCAAGAGGCCCAGAAGAGCCAAAATGCCTGGTATGACCAACACGGTCAACACCAGGAGTTCCAGCCTGGTCAAAAAGTCCTGTTGCTGCTCCCCTCCTTCAACAGCAAGCTCCTGGCAAAATGGCAAGGCCCATACCATATCACCCACAAGATGGGGCAGGTGACCTACAAAGTACATCACCCAGACAGAAAAACAAACAAATATATCATATCAACCTGCTGAAAGAATGGAAAGAATGTGGTGTCCAGGCTCCAGAAAAGACACTGCTGGTGAGGGAGGTGAACCTGGAAGATGAGGACGAGGTGGAACCCGAAGAGCTAGCAGTGCTGGAACACCTTGAACCACAGCAAGCTGCGCAGCTGATTGGGCTCTTCCAGGAGGTCCCTTCCATCTTTGCAGCAAGGCCAGGCAAGACCACTCTGGTTGAACATGTGGTATGTCTGAAGGACATCCGACAAGTCCGCCAACATCCCTACCATGTCCCACAACAGCTGGTCAGGAAATTGAAGCAGGAGATAGAGGAGATGCTGAAGCTTGGGGTAATTGAGCCTTCCAACTCGGAGTGGTGCAGCCTGGTAGTCATTGTTTTCAAGAAGGATGGCTCACTGCACATCTGGATTGACTTCAGGAAACTCAATTCCATCTCTGAGTTCGATGCATACCCCATGCCCAGAATTAATGAGTTGCTGGAAAAGATTGGAGCAGCCAGATACATCACCACCCTGGATCTGTGTAAGGGATACTAGCAGGTGCCCCTGGAGAAGTCATCCCAGCCATACACAACATTCCAAACACCAGCGAGATTTTTCCAGTTTACAGTTATGCCATTTGGCCTGCATGGAGCACCTGCCACCTTCCAGCGACTGATGGACTGAGTCCTCCAGGGTTGTGACCACTGCAGTGCAGCCTATTTGGATAATGTGGTGATCTTCAGCAACACTTGGGAGGAACATTGTGAACATCTCTCCCTGGTCCTGAGGAGGATCCAGGAGGGGGGATTGACCCTCAACCTCTCTAAGTGTGAGTGGGCCCAGCAGGAGACCCAATACCTAGGCTACCAACTGGGGCGAGGACAGGTGCGGCCACAAGTGGATAAGGTTGAAGCTATCCAAAACTTGCCACAGCCCCACACCAAGAAAGAGGTCTGGTCCTTCCTGGGATTGGCCGGTTGGTACAGATGGTTCATACTGCAGTTTGCCACCATTGCCGTCCCCCTCACAGCACTGACCAGTAAGGACCAGCAGAACCCCATAACCTGGTCCACAGACTGTGAAACTGCCTTCTGAACTCTGAAGAGCTACCTGTGTTCCTCACCTGTTCTCCAGAGCCCCAATTTCAGTAAGCGGTTTCTGGTGCAAGTGGACACCTCTGCAGTGGGTCTTGGGGCAGTCCTGGCCCAAGGAGACAGGGGAGAGGAACAACTAATTCTGTACCAAAGCTGCAAGCTGCAGCCACGTGAGACAAGGTATTCCACAGTGGAAAAAGAGGGCCTGGCCATAACATGGGCACTGGATAGCCTGAGGTACTACCTGCTTGGACAAGAGTTTGACCTGGAGACTGACCACAGAGCTCTAACCTGGATCAACTCCATGAAAGACCACAACAGCTGCCTAATTCATTGGTACCTCTCACTCCAGCCATACTGGTTCACCATCCACCACCGAGCAGGCAAGGCCAATGTGGTAGCAGACTACCTTTCAAGGTTGCCACACATCGCCAACCTCCGGGAGGAGGGGGATAATGTGACGGCGCAGCTCCATCACTGACTGCGGTCAGCGCAATACACATACACATACTACACATCCATTTCTCTGTTCCCATCTGTTTCATGTTAAATGAACACACACACACACACACACACACACAATCTCTCTTCCCCTCCCCAAACAATAGCACGACCAAGGGTGCACACTTGGTAGCGCAAATGCAAAGACGCATACATATAAACATATAAACTTACCTAGTCTATAGAAACACACCACCATAATTTACCCATCCACTTCTGGTGGCAAAACCGGGTGGAAGTATAGGCACCATTATATAGAGGGATGATGCAGGAAAAGATAGGCCTAGTGGGAGGGGCTACGGATATAAAAAGGGGTTGCCTGGGCCAGTTAGTTGAGTTGGTTAGAGTGTGGTGAGTTTACAAAGAAGGTAACAGTGAGTATTGTAACTGAGTTGTTGAAGAGCTCATTTTTTCCATTTGTGTATATAGCACATTTCTGCTTAATTTTTGTTTCATTTTTGTTTCTTTCACATTTATTTGGATTTTTTGGGTTGTAAATACTGATACTGCTTGCACCTGGTGAGGTGAGGACAATAAAAAGGGGGAAAAAACCCCACAACCATATTTTCCGACTGAGCCTGTTTTTCTTTTTGGGATTTTTGAAAGAACCCCGCGACACTGGCCAATGACCACCAGGAAGCATGACTACCTCGGGCAGGAAGGCTATTCCAACACCCCGGTGAGTCACAAACCTTCTCGTACTTATCCATTCCTTAAACTCAATGTTTTGTTATCCATATCAGAGTCCTCCCATGTTCTTTCTGCCCTACTAGACTCTGGAGCAGAGGGTAACTTCATTGACCTTGAGTTTGTTCAAAGACTTGAGAAGCCAACAGAAAAATTCCAGTGACCAGTAAGTCTCTGAGCTATAGACAGCAGACCCACTGGAGAGGGATTGGTCACCAGACATACCATACCACCTGAAATTCGGGTTGGGGCTCTACACAAGGAACACATTTCATTGTACATCACTCAAACTTCCATTCATGCAATCATTCTAGGATTCCTATGGTTACAGCTTCATGATCCTCTCATTTCTGACAACATGGGGTGATTCTAAAATGGTCCCCATCCTGCCATCAGAACTGCCTGCAATTGCCCCAACTCACTCTGGCTTCCACATCTGTGGAGAACCCCTCTCCTGGCGGCATCAAACATGTCTCAGTATGCTACCATGAACTCAGTGAGGTTTTCAGTAAAGGAAAAGCTAGTGGTCAACCCTGTCACAGCCAATATGAATGTATGATTGACTGCCTTTCAGGCACTACCGCTCCACAATGCCATATCTACCCTCTCTCAATTACTGAGCAATCTGCTATGGAGAAATATGTACAAGAAGCATTACAACAAGGTTACATCTGTTCATTGACTTCTACGGCTTCTGCAGATTTCTCTTCATGGAAAAGAAGGTGGGAGGCCTCCGATCCTGCATTGATTATAGAGAATTGAATCAGGTAACTGAAGATACCCATATCTGTTACTCCTTGTACCCTCTGCCTTGGAACAGTTATGGTCTGCCCGTTTCTTCACTAAATTTGACATCAGAAGTGCCTACAACCTGGTGGAGATTCATGAAGGGGATGAGTGGAAGACAACATTTAATACCACTTTCAGTCATTTTGAATATCTGGTCATGCTATATGTACTCTCTTGTGTGCCCAGTGTGTTACAGTGCCTGATCAATGACCTGCTCAGGGACATGCAGGGATGCTACATTATTGCCTGTATGTCATTGTAGTATCTGACCAGGTGGGTGGAGCACAGACGCATGGCAGGCCAGAACTGAGTTCTCAAAACTCTTCTTAATTTAAGCATTTCAGCTTTTCCC
>JAPEKM010000012.1:25752241-25766430 GCA_027575975.1 Cathorops multiradiatus
TAGGGATAAAATTAGCTCATGTTTTAAGTCATTCAAATTCTGTAAAGCTGCTTTGCGACAATGTTTATTGTTAAAAGTGTTATACAAATAAACTTGACTTGACTGTTGCTGGAGTTCTGCACTGAACAACATCTTGTCATCACTAACACCATCTTCCAGCAGAAGGACAGGCTGAAGATGACCTGGATACACCCCCAGTCCAAACACTGGTACCTCATAGACTACATCCTCATGCATCAGCGAGACATCAGAGAAATCTTGAACACCAGGGTGATGCCCAGTGCCGAGTGCCATACCAATCACCACCTTGTCCACTACAAACTTGACCTTAAGTTCAAACCAAAGCAGAAGTAGAGGAATGCAGCAATGTAAATTTCAAGTCAGCAATCTTCAGTCAGAAGAAATCAAAACCAAATTTCAAACTACTCTAGAGACTATGCTGGCAGATTCCTCCTTCTCTCTGGACACCCCACTTAAAGAGCAGTGGTTGCACATTAAAAAAGCTATCCTACAGGCCTCCAAAAACATCCTAGGTTTCTCACAAAGGAAACAAAGGAAAAACCAGGACTGGTTTGATGAAAACAATCATGCAGTCCAAGAGCTCCTTGTGTTGACGTGTGCAGCCTACCTTTCCCAGCCGGTCTGCCCGACAGAGAAGGCAGCTTTTCATCTTGCCTGCAGCAAACTTCAGCACAAGCTAAGAGAGATCCAGAATCAGTGGTGGACTATTCTAGCAGAGAGGACCCAGTTATGCATAGATAGAGGGGACTCCAAGGGTTTCTACGAAGCCCTGAAGTCAGTCTATGGTCCTTCTTTTCAAGTCCAAAGTCCACTGTGCAGCGCAAATGGCAAGACGCTGCTGACAGACAAGGCCTCCATCATGAGCCACTGGTCCGAGCACTTCAGCACTCTCTTCACCATCAACCACACAGTGCAGCTTGCTGCCCTTGAGCACATCCCACGGCAACCAATCAAGACAGAGTTGGACAAAACACCAACACTTGAAGAGACCATTAAAGCCATATCACAGCTAAAGTCTGGCAAGGCTGCAAGAATCAATGGCATACCACCAGAGATCTGGAAGCATGGCGGCTCTAGCCTACATTCCAAGCTCCTCAAGCTCTCCACCTGCTGTTGGGAAAGAGGCAAACTTCCTCATGGCCTTCATGAAGCAATCATCATTACGTTGTACAAAAACAAAGGTGAAAAGTCTGACTGTTCAAACTACAGGGAGATCACCTTACTCTCCATCACAGGCAAAATCCTAGCAAGGATCCTTCTCAACACATTGCTCTTATCCCTTGCCAAAGAAAATCTAACAGAAAGTCAGTGCAGCTTCAGAGCAAACAGGGACACAACTGACATGGTGTTCGTCCTCAGGCAGCTCCAGGAAAAGTGTTGCGAGCAGGACAAGGGCCTGTATGTGACCTTTTTGGACATGACCAAAGCCTTAGACACTGTGAGCAGGCAGGGACTCTGGCAGATCATGGAACATCTAGGTTGCCCCAAAAAATTATTGAGGATGATCATGCAGCTCCACGAGGGACAGGTGGGACAAGTGAGGAACAACAGCGAGGTCTCTGAGCCCTTTCCAATCCTGAACAGCATCAAACAGGGCTGTGTTCTCACGCCAATGCTGTTTTCCATTTTCTTCAACATGATGCTGTCAGGCGATGGAACCTTTGGACAAAGAGGATGGCATATACATTTGCTATCGCACTGATGGCAGCTTGTTCAACCTAAGGCACCTGCAAATATGCACCAAGACGATGGAGCAACTGATTCATGAACTCTTGTTTGACGATGACACTGCTCTTGTTGCCCACACAGAGCTAGCCATGCAGTGCATCCTGACTTGCTTTGCTGAGGCTGCCCAACTCTTTGGCCTGGAAATCAGCCTAAAGAAGACTGAAGTTCATCAGCCTGCACCAAACCAGCCTTCCCACCTGCCCCACATCACCATCAACCAGTCTTAACTCAAATCCATGCAGTAGTTTACCTACCTAGGCTGCACCATGACCAATGATGCCAAGATTGACAAAGATATTGACAACAGGCTAGCAAAAGCCAACAGTACCTTTGGCAGACTTCACAAGAGGGTGTGGAGCTGTAAAATCTTGACATATTGTATCAAGGTCCTAGTGTACAGAGCTGTTGTACTGTCCATGCTGTTGTATGGATCTGAATCATGGGTCACCTACAAGTGACACCTGCAACTGCTTGAGCGTTTCCACCAGTGCTGCCTCCATTCTATCCTCAAGATCCACTGGAGTGACTGTGACCAACGTTGAGGTCCTCCAGCAGGCGGAGCTAACCAACATCGAAGCCATGCTACTCAAATCATGACTTTGCTGGGAAGGACACGTCTCCAGGATGGAAGACTACCACCTACCTAAGGTAGTTCTGTACAGCAAGCTGTCCTCTGGCCAACACAACAGAGGGGCCCCTAAAAAGCGGTACAAGGACCTACTAAAGTCCTCCCTAAATGCCTGCAACATCAGCCCCTCCCACTGGTCAACCCTAGCTTCTGACAGGAACAGCTGGCATAGGTCTATCAACTCAGCAGTCAAGTCTTTTGAAGACACCCGTAGGGCTGGCTTGGAAGAAAAAAGGAGCAGACGAAAAAAAACCCCGTTGTCCACTGCTCCTGACCCTACCCAGACCCTCAACTGCAGCCACTGTGGCAGAGTCTGTCTATCCTGGATAGGCCTCATCAGCCATCAGCATGCCTGCAGCTGACGTGGATGTCCACCTTCATAAATCTTCATTTTTCGAAGTCAAGCCATGCAGTCTTACCTTTTACAGTTTTCGAAACTGAAACCTCTGAATTGAGGTTCTCTTATTTCCTGGAGATGGCCTGGCGATTGAGCTCAGTAGAACACGCTTTCCCTTTGTAATAAGCATAAACATGTCTGAAAGCACTTTCTTTAGTCTAGTCCATTTATTTCGAATGGTGAACCGAATTGTATACACTTACTGGCCATTTTAATTGGAACACGCGCATGTACAGTGCATGACTGTTACACTCTTACATTCTTACAGCACATTGACATAGTGGTTAGCACATCTATATGAAGCAGTAGCCACAACAAAAATGATTTTGACCTTTTTAGTGACCTTGACCAGATGACCCTCAAAATGTTGGAGTTTCTATTTGAGACCAATGCCCATCTATCCTGAAAGTTTCATGAAGATTGATCCAGCCATTTCCCCATAATATTTTTAACAAAAAAACAACAAGGAAACCCAATCGAAAACAATACCTTGCCCCCTTGTGGACTCCATCCCTGGCGATATAATAAAACCTGAGCCAGGAGAGAGTCATTCCCTTGACTCCAACAACATTTTATAGTCTATCAAGGAGAATGGAGTGATCGATGGTGGCTGTATTAAAGTCAAACAATACAAGCAAGGAGACAGAGCCCTGATCAGAGGTCAATAGTAGGTCATTTACTACTTTAACCAGTGCTGTCTCGATGCTATGTTGAGGTATAAATCCTGATTGATACATTTCATGGATGTTATTCTTATGTAGATATTAGCATAACTGCTGTGCCACAGCTTTTTCTAGAATCTTGGCTATAAAGGGAAAGTTTGATATTGGCTTATAATTGCACAGCTGACAGGGTTGAGGCGAGTTTTTTTTTAAATCAGGGGTTTGATAACTGCTAATTTAAAGGATTTGGGTATATAATCAGTTCAAAGGAAATAATTGATTATTTTTGAAGAGGTTCAGATGCTTCTGGTGTTATTTGTTTCAAGAGTCCTGTAGATAAGGGATTTAGTGCACAAGTTGAAGATTTTGATGTGGAAATTAGTGAAGTTAGTTCAGTTTCTCTAAGGGGAGTAAAACATTGTAATTGCTGATCTGATAGTTATATTTTTAACTACAGTTATATTGTTACTTGAATTGTCTGGCCTTAAATTTGTAGTTTGATTTTTTTTGTCTGACATTTTCAATTTTGCCATTGAAAACATTCATGAAGTTGTTGCTACTACATATGGCAGGTGTGCATGTGTCTATGGTGATCTTTTTCCACCATATGGCAAGAAGTCTTTGGTAAGATGGAATATGTGTTTTTTTTTGCAAAATTGTGTTTCAAATTTGGCCCATTCTCCTTGGCAAATTGTGAAGCTAACTTTCTGCACTGTGTTACACATTAATAAAATACATTAACTCAACATTCTTAAGACAGTCATGCATGGAGAAACAAAGGTTGTGTATGATGCCAAGAACACCCTACCCACAGTAAAGTACAGAGGTGGGAGCATCATGAAATGGGGCTGCTTCTTTGCAAACAGTACTGTGGCATTACATGCCAGTGAAGGAACCATGAATGTGGGAGGAATGTGACAGGCTATATTAAAGGAGAATCTAATCTCATTGCCCAAGAAAATATATTTGGGAAGAAAATGGGCTTTTCAACAAGACAACAACCTCAAACATACAGCCAAAATAATTCAATAAGGCCTTGCATGGCCTAGCCAATTTCCTGACATGAATCCCACTGAAAATATATGGCGAATGTAGACACTGTAAGTCCATTAAAATGAACTCTCATGACCTTGGGGAATGGAAGAAAATTTGCCATGGAGAACAGGCCAAGACTGAAAAATTGTTTTTTTGAAAAAGCTAATTGCATCTTACCATAGATTTCTCAACCCTGTAATTGCCAAAAAAAGACTTGAAATAAATTAATTAATGGTGTCCAAATACTTTCCCCTATCAGTTTAGTTTTTAAAAATAGCTTTATTTATGCTTGTGAATGCACACTTTTTTGTTCATATTTATACAAAAAGTACAGCAGTGAAAAATAACAGAAAATAAAGAATAATACAGAGAAACGTGACAGATGCAGCTAAAGCCAGCACACTAGTTCTGAACATTGTCCTTCTAGGAAGAACCCTTGCAACAAGTGCAATAGAAAGGGAATTGGAAACATATCTGCTGAACTTTAATAGTAATAGAGGTAGCTGAATAGCCTAACAAGTGAATTTCCCAGGCAGAAATAACCCAAAAAAACCTCAGTGGACAGTAGTACTAAATATTGGAGATGTTCAATGTCAAACAGCTCACACAGGAAGAGAAATGCAACCATCAGATTCAATTTAAAGTTGCCCAACAGGATCAACTTCAATGCCAAGGCAAATTCCAAGCGAAATTAAAATGACCAGGATCTGCAGTACAATTTGCCCATATACATGATTCTAGGAAAAACCAGTAGCCTCCTCAGTCATACAGCCACAGCAAAATAAATTAGTCAAACACCTTAAAGAAGTGTATTTGGACATAATAAACTAAAATTAGAGCCAGTGAAAAATCATTTCATCTTTTTTTTTTCTTTTCATTTGAGTGTTTAATAATTTTGAAAACTTTAGGAAGCTCTTTCACCTTCCTTATGATTAAAATTCCAGTGGCAACATATTTTATAATGAGACCAGGTGCAATTTTTGAGAGCATGTTTTGCAGCATTTATATGTAGAAATGTATTTATTTTTGTTACATTTACAAAATATATTTTAATAGTGATTGAATAATTTGTAATCTGTCACTCTGTTTATGCTCATGAATACATACAGGATTTGTTCATATTTATAAGCACAAAGAAAGACATTATTTGTGTCTGTCAGTAACTCTGCTGAAAACACACAAACTACAAACATGGACACTCAGAACTACAATCCCCAAGACACACAGCGCCCTCTGTCACCTGAGTACTAATTAAAGCTATCATGCGTTCCCCTAATCAGCACTCCACCTACTTAAGTCATGCTCACACAACACCCCAGTGTGAAGTATCATCCTGTTTACCAAGTACTGAGCCTTGTATTGTATTCTCCTGTTTGTCTCTCTGTTTTCTGACTTTTGCTTGTGCTATTCTATGATGATTCCTGTCTCGCCTATTCTACGTTGTTTGCCGATCGCCTGACCTACACTTGTTTCCTGACTTTGCTTCCATCTTGGCTTTGACAATTGCCTGTTTCCCCGCTCTCCTCTGCACATACATCAGTAAGTGCCTGCATTCTGACAAGATACTTCACCATTATGGATGTAGCAGAGTATGCAAAGCAAACGGCTTTGAACACTCGGGACGGCTATTAGAACATCAACAGGTGCTAGCGGACCTCAACACCCGCATGTCACAGCTAGCAACCATGATGTCGCAGGCCCTCTCACCATGCCCCGAGTCCCTCTCCAGCTCTGCGCTACAACTTCCGCCTCCAGGGAAATTCGCTAGAGGTCCCATCGAGTGCAAAGGTTTCTTGCTTCAGTGTTTAATGTATTTTGTTACCATGCCTACCCTTTCTGACAAGTGCAAGACTGCCAAATCTATTACTTTTTCTCATGGGCAAAGCGTTGCGCTGGGCCAGCACAATTTGGGATAAAGAACAAAATTAGTCGACTTCCTATGAGCAATTCCTCTCCATGTTTAAAAGGGGTTTTAACCATGAACCAGAGGGAATTGAAATCAGAGAGTCTGTTAACCATTTCGCAAGGTTCCCGTAGTGTAGCAGAATATGCTCTTGAGTTCAGAACGATAGCAGTGGCTAGTGGATGGAATGAACCCACTTTGAAAGCAGTTTTCTGCCAGGGTCTACACCCCACAGTTATAAATGAACTCACCTGCTCTGATGAACAGCTCACTTTGAACTTGCTGATCAATCTAGTGATTAGGCTGGATCATCTGTTGACTCACAGACCCTCAATTCAGGAAAGCACTAAACCTGCCACGAACTCTGATGACCACATGCCCATGGAGGTTTCACATACCAGGCTCTCTTGTTCTGAGCACAAGAGGAGAAGGGAGATATTATGTTTTTACTGTGGAAACTCAGGGCATCAACTGAATAACTGTCCTGTTCATCTTCCCCATAAGGCATCAGCAGAAGAGCCTACATGCACAGAGAGCCCGGTAAGAAAATTGAACTCTAAATCCTTCAAAATTCTAGCATTATTAAAGTTGACAGATGCCATACACACACACACACACACACACACACACTGTGCTTTCATTGATTCAGGAGCAGAAGGAAACTTTATCAGTAGCGCAGTGGTGCAGAAATTCAACCTGCCAACAACCCTTTTGCAAAGCGCGCTCAACATCTGGACCATAGACTTTATTTCTTATCTCTGCTTATCTGTAATGATGCTGCTGGAATCTTAATTTCCCTGAGGGAACCCTCCCAAAGGGATCAATAAAGTTTTATCTAATCTAATCTCGATGGAGGACCTATAGGAGATGGCCTAGTCACCCCTTGGACCATACCTATTCTCATTCAGGTGGGAGCTCTGCATTCAGAGCACATCTCCCTTTATATCACCACTACAGACAATCACAATCTCATCCTTGGCTTCAACTTCATGACCCACTAATATCCTGGCAGAACAAGGAAATCCTCCAGTGGTCTTCCACCTGCTTCCAGAATTGCATTTCACACCCATGAATCAACCTCGTCTCCACCTCTGTAGAAAGCCCTCAACCAGACTCCCTGGACAAGGTTCCAGAATGTTACATGGACTTATTGGAGGTCTTCAGCAAGGGAAAAGCATGTGGAAAAGCAAGGGAAAAGCATACCACCACATTGACCTTATGACTGCGCCATAGATCTACTGCCAGGCATGTCACCACCTCGTAGATGCATATATCCTTTGTCCCAGAAGGAGCAAGCTGCCATAGAGGAATACATACAGGAGGCACTTAAGCAGGGTTACATCAGACCGTCCAAGTCTCCAGTTTCTGCGGGCTTCTTCTTTGTTGAGAAAAAAGGAGGTGGTCTTCGCCCGTGTTGATTATTGTGGTCTTAACCAAGTCTCTGTTAAGTATCCATTTTCTCTGGTTCCTGTGGCCCTACAATAGAACAGTTAAGATCAGCCAAAATCTTCACAACTTGATCTCAGAAGTGCTTACAATTTGATCTGGATCAAAGAAGGTGATGAGTGGAAGACCTCCTTTAGCACTACCTCCAGCTATTTTGAATATTGGGTAATGCCGTATGGTCTTTCTTCAGTGCCCAATGTGCTACAATGTCTTATCAATGATGTTCTATGGGACATGCTGGGTAAGTATGCCATCGCATACATCGATGACATCCTAATCTACTCTCCTGATGAGAGGAGTCACCAAGAACACATCAGAGCAGTACTACAATGTCTTCTCGAAAATCACCTCTATGTCAAGGCAGAGAAATGTGAGTTTCATCAGAATTGCATCTCCTTCCTGGGGTACATCATTAGTGCCGAAGGAGTCAGCATGGACTCCTCTAAAGTATCCGCAGTGACCTCTTGGCCTACTCCTACCTCCATCAGGGAACTTCAGTGTTTCCTTGGTTTTGCCAATTTCTACCATTTGGTTCATTAGGAGTTTCAGTAAATCCTCAATAAATCCTTCACCACTGCTCCAATCCTACAGCATCCAGACCCTACAAAACCTTTTACTGTAGAAGTGGACATGTCAGACAATGGAGTAGGGGCAATCCTTTCCTAATGCTTTGGTGAAAAACAAATCTCCATTCCCTAGCATTCTTCTCCAAGAAGCTCTCCTCTGCTGAGAAGAATTATGATGTTGGCAACAGAGAACTGCTGGCCATAAAATTGACCCTAGAAGAATGGAGACACTTGCTAGAGGGAGCTATGCACCCTTTCATTATTCTCATTGATCACAAGAATCTTGAGTACCTCAAGTTAGCCAAGAGGCTGAACCCTTGCCAAGCCAGGTGGGCCTTATTCTTCACCAGATTCAATTTCACCTTTTCATTTCACCCAGGTTCCAAGAACACTAAGGCAGATGCACTTTCTTGAAGTTTCAGTTCAACACACCAAGAGTCCATCAGTCACTCCATTCTTCCATCTCAATGCTTCATACAGTCCATTACATGGGACCTTGACAGAGAGATAAGACATTCCCAACCATCTACATTAGCTGACAACCTATCACCCGGCCTGTTCTATGTGCTAAAACCATTTTAAGGTTGTCTCTTTACTTGGGCTCATTCATCTCCCACCACATTTCATCCACGCAGCCAGCATACACACCTAATGCTTAGACACAAGTATTGGTGGGAAAATATGCTGACTGATTAATCTCTCATTTCTGGACAAGTTTCATGGATAGACTCAGGGTATCAGTTAGCCTCACCTCCAGCTACCACCCCCAGTCAAATGGACAAGTTGAAAGGGCTAACCAAGAAATCGTCTGCTTCCTCAGAATTTTTTGCATGTGCAGTCAGGGGAACTGGGCACATTATCTCCCATGGACCAAGTATGCACAAAATTCTCTGAGACATTCTGCTACACAGCTAACACCATTTCAGTGCACACTCGGCTACCAGCCTCCCTTATTTCTATGGGATGACACTCCTAGCCAAATCCAGTTAGTAGAGGATTGGGTCACATGCAGCCAAAGCATATGAGAGGAGGTTCACCAATGTCTAGAAATGGTCAATACTATTTCACCACTGCATAAAGAATATGCAGACAAACACCGAGGAGACAACCTGAACTTTTCTCCTGGTGACCGTGTGGGTGTCCATGAAGGACCTCAGACAAGCCAACACTTGCAAAAAACTCCAGCCACAACATTGGGCCTTTTTAAAATCCTACGTCGTATCAATTAAGTCTCCTACTGGTTAGAACTCCCCCCTCACAGCAGACGATTTCCCATGTTCCATGTCTCCAACCTGAAAACTGCCATTCCAGGTCCTCTTGCTGAAAACACACCAGTGCTCGAACATCCGGAACACCTTGTAGAAGGTGAGCCTGTCTACCAGGTAAACAAGACCCTCAACTTGAGACACAGAAGAAGACAAATCGAATACCTGGTAGATTGGGAGGGGTATGGTCCCTGCCAAGGACATTCTGGACCCTCTCCTCAGGCAAGAGTTCCATGCCCAAAATCCCCACAAGCCCACATCATGAGGTAGAGGCCGTCCTCATAAGAATATAGCTCCCAGAGTGGGCTCATTGGGTTGTGTTCTGTCAATAACTCTGCTGAAAACACACAAACTACAAACATGGACACTCAGAACTACAATCCCCAAGAACCACAGCACCCTCTGTCACCTGAGTACTAATTACAGCTGTCACGCATTCCCTAATCAGCACTTGACCTACTTAAGTCATGCTCACACAACATCCCAGTGTGAAGTATCATCCTGTTTACCCAGTATATACCGAGCCTTGTATTCTCCTGTTTGTCTCTGTTTTCTGACTTTTGCTTGTGCTATTCTACTACAATTCCTATCTTGCCTATTTTACGTTGTTTGCTGATCGCCCAACCTATGCTTGTTTCCTGTCTTCGTTTCTGTTTTGGCTTTATAAACTGTTTGCTTCCCTAAACTCCTCTGCGCATACATCAGCAAGTGCCTGCATTCTGACAGTGTCAAATTTAAGTGTATATGTGTACTAGAAGTATATTAAATAACAAACAAGTGTCCCAATACTTATTTCCCCTCACTGTTGTGACAGTCTATTGTTTTATTAGAGGATGGATGTTAGCTTTGTCACAGCAATATGTGTAGACACAATCAGCTAGCGGGGAGTTTCCCAAAAGCCTCTTAAATCTACAAGCGTCTTCACTAGGAGAGAGAGCATTTTTTTTGTGCCATTTGCTCTACCATTTAACAATGATCTTTGTACTGCGATTGATTTTGGGAAACTTGGCACAGATCATCTGTTCTCATGTGCATTTAAGGTCTGCCACAATCCCTATAACCCATCTGGTTAGCTAGTTTATTTATATACGTAGTTTTAATTATGCTGACATGGTATTTCCTTGCCTTGTGCTGCATTTTTATTATTTTTTAATTATAAATCTTAACAATTATAGCCTTTATGGGGTCTTTATACATATTAGTTTTGCATTTGTTTCCAAAATATAGTTTCATTAGAACAATTCAGTACAGTACAATAACTATGCAGGTTTGTATGTGTAACATCACAGAAAATACTATGCTACTTCTATCTGTCTTGAGTAGTTCTGTTTGATCTTTGCTGCCACCTCTAGATTCAGAGAAGATAAAGCATCAAGGTTTGAAGCTCAAGTGTGAATCCAACTATAGGTTTTGGGTGCTTTTAGATTTTTATGTGATTTTTGGTCCTTTTTACAGTTTCTTAAACTGTTTTTCTAGTCAGTGTATTCTCCAGTGCATCTCGTCATTATATTTCACAATGCATAAAATTCTTCATTTCAAGGCCTGATTTAAGAGATGTCACAAATGACAGCATATGCTACCTTGTTTTCAGCAGATACAGTAGGTTCCATACTTTTGTTGCTTCACAATGTCTGGTATCTTAAAACTGGACTTGTTTAGGCCAGTTTTCAGTGGTAATATTCAGCTACAAATGGAATACATGTGAAAAGTTTCCATTTTTACAGACTGATGCCTCATGATTATTCAGATCATTTTGGCAGAGTGATTCCAGGAGGTGAATTATTCATCCACTGTACATAGCAGCTTGTGGAAAACAAATTAACAAATTAAACCAATTACAAAATTTAAATGAATTCAACAGCCACAGAGCATTATTGTATTGTGTCCAGACTGAAACATTTTGCATCAAACTTTCTTGTTAAGACTATCAAGGAAATGCGTATATTTATATACGTAACTCCAACTTCACTGCTTTGAAATGTTTGTATATGTGTGTTATGTATACATATGTTTGTACATATGTATACATAACTTCAACTTCACTGCTTTGAAATGTTAGGTTAGACAACAAATAAAAAAAAACAAATTATGAAGGATTTGCAAATAAAATAAAAAATCAAGGATTATTTATAAAATAATAAAAAAAAAATCAAGGATTTGCAGTCATTACTGTTGAACTGAAACCACGATGAGTAATGTAGTAATGAGTTTTCTTTCTTATTGTAGAGACCCTGATGTCGGTGGAGCACAGAAGCATAGCAGGTGGTTGTTTTGCGTCTTAATTATTATCTTTATTGTTGCTTTTCACCACACAACTCAAACTCTCTCTCACACTCACACACACAGGCTACTATCAAGCCCTCAGTGCCAACCTCCCCTTCTCACTTTCCTTTTATAGGTCGGGATCACTGGAGGAGACATACAAACACACGTTAATTGACAACAGGTGTAGCAATACGACCACTCACCTTCCTTGACTCCGGCCTCCACTCACACACTGATGCTCGGCCATGCCCCCACTGCCACCCCCCCCCCCTTTGATGGGACAGGAAGCCTGCCACCACCATCTGCGCGCCCAGCTTGTGGACCACCTCAAATTTAAATGGCTGGAGGGCAAGATACCAATGGGTGATCCACGCGTTGGCATCCTTCATGCAGTGGAGCCACTGGAAGGGCATGTGGTCTGAACAGAGGGTGAAAGGGTGTCCCAGTAGGTAGTATTGGAGGACAAGTACCGCCCACTTGATGGCTAGGCACTCTTTCTCTATCGTGCTGTACCTGCCTTCCCACATTGACAGCTTCCGGCTAAGGTACAGCACAGGATGCTCCTCCCCCTCCACCTTCTGGAACAGAATGGCCCCCAGCCCTCTGTCCAATACATCTGCCTATAAAATAAAGGGGAGAGAAAAGAAAGGGGAGTGTAACAATGTGCCCCCCACACAGCGCAGCCTTTACCCTAGAGAAAGCCTGTTGGCATTGCTCCGTCCACTGAACCGGATCTGGTGCTCCCTTTTTAGCAAAATCATTCAACAGGCTGGTGACATCCAAATAATTAGGTATGAACCTACAATAGTAGCCAGCCAGCCCCAGGAACTGTCTCACCTCCTTTTTGGTCTTGAGCCTCAAGCAGGCTACAATTGCTGCCATCTTATTAATTTGGGGATGCACCTGCCCATGGCCTAAGTGGAAACCCAGATATCATTTCACCTGACCAGTTGCACACTTCTTTGTGTTGGCTGTGAGACCCACCCACCTCAGCAACTTTAGGATGGCCCTAAGGTGTTCGAGGTGCCATGGCCAGTCATTGCTGTAGATTATATAATCGAGATATGTAGCTGCATAGATGGTGTGGGGGCAGATGACCCTATCCATAAGCTGCTGGAACGTAGCGGGTGCCCCAAACAATCCAAAAGGAAGTGTGACGAACTGGTGTAAGCCAAATGGTGTGGAAAAGGTAATTTTCTCTCAGGATAGGAGTCAAGGGGATCTGCCAATATCTCTTTGTTAAATCCAGTGTTGAATAAAAATGAGCAGTGCCTAATCGATCGAACAGCTAGTCAATGTGAGGCATTGGGTATGCATCAAATTTAGACACTGTGTTGACTTTCCTGTAGTCCACACAGAACTGGACCGACCCATCAGTCTTGGGGACCAGGACCACTGGGCTGCCCCAGTCCCATAATGCTTTTGATTATGCCCATTTCAAGCATGGCCTCGAGTTCATCCCGGACCACATTTTTTATTGTTTTTTGTGTTCGGGCAGGTGGTAAGGGCGGTTGCACACTACCACCCCCAGGGATGTCTCAATGTGGTGTTCTATGAGGTGGGTGTGGCCAGGAAGGGGCAAAAACACTTTGGAAAATTCTTTCTGCAACTGGGCTACCTCCATGAATTGGGCCAGGGAGCGGTGGTCTCCACAGGGGACCGCAGTGGTGGGTGATGTCAATTTTCTTTTTTGAACCTCTGGCCCCAGCTCCGCCTTCTCTGGGATTACTGACACCAACGCTATGGGGACCTCCTTGTTCCAACATTTTAATAGATTGAGGTGGTAAATTTGCAATACCCCACCCCTGTCCATTTGCCTCACCTCATAGTCGATGTCCCTGACTCACCATGTGACCTCGAAGGGCCCTTGCCACTTGGCGATTAAATTTGGAGCTTGACGTAGGCAATAATATGAGTACTTTGTCTCCTGGTGTGAACTCCCTAAGGTGCATGCCCCTGTTGTACAGTCAAACTTGATGTTCTTGTGCCTGCTGCAAATTCGCCTGGGTTAAGTGCGTGAGTGTTTGGAGTTGGCATGCAGGTCAAGAACGTATTGAATTTCCTTCTTACTAGATGATGGTCCCTCCTCCCAATTTATATGTAGCATGTCCAAACTGCCACGTGGCTTACGCCCATATAATAATTAAAATGGTGAAAAACCTGTGGAGGCTTGCGAGACCTCTCGTACTGCAAATCAGTCAAGTTTATTTGTATAGTGTTTTTAACAATAAACATTGTCACAAAGCAGCTTTACAGAATTTGAATGACTTAAA
>JAPEKM010000012.1:25797031-25810193 GCA_027575975.1 Cathorops multiradiatus
GGAGGACAGAGAGAATCAGCATTCCATTGATCACCCTAACGGGCAATCCATTGATCACCCTAACGACTCTCGAGGCCATTCACACCTAGCCACCAGTGACCCACACCAACAGGATGACTCAACGACAGCTTAGATTAGCTTTTTATCCATGAGGGGATAAAAACTGATACTCCCTATTAGTCAGACAGAACTGAAGAAGCCTTTCGGATGAGAGGTGAAACCTCTTCAAGAATTTTCAAGCAAGTCCAGTTGCTCTCTTTTACCACCCACAGTTTACTATGACTGGATGACTGAGAATCTTCACAGACTCCTTGTGCCTTCTGGCATGCTCAGCGTGGGCCAACTGTGTGCATGAAAGCTCCATGGGTGCATGGTCCTCGGGAGGCGACGTTGGCTTCTTCTTCGTGAGGAGCGAAGGCCGGTGCTTCAACAGCTGTTCAAGATGTATGGCCAGTTCAATCAAGACATCCAGTGTGAGGTTCTCATCCCTGCATGCCAGCTCGCTGAGTATTTCAAGGTGTAGTCCCTGGTGAAAGATTGCTTTGAGTGCTGGGTTGTTCCATCCACTGGAGCCTGCAAGAGTCCCAAAATCCAGGGCATATTCAGCGATGCTTCTGGTGCTCTGTGAGCTGGTGAGAAGGCTTTCCCAAACTTCGATTCCCTCAGGCCCGTGATCGAACACCTTTTTCAATAGGGAGAGGAACTGTTCATATGACCCCCTTGGCTTTCCATCTTTGTTCAAGACAGTTGTAGCCCAGCGGAGTGCATTGCCAGTGAGGAGAGACATAAATTTAATGATTTTGTGTTCTTCCAGAATATCCAGCATGGTGGCGAAATATAATGAGCATTGTAACAAGAAGCCCTTACATGCAGCAGGGTTGCCAGCAAGCTTTTCTGGTGCGTGGAGTTACGCCAAGTGAGTAGAAGATTCAGTGTGCGCTAGGAGGGTCTGTGACATAGCAGTTCCTAGCTGCGTCATCCTGATGTTCAGATCAGCCAGCATCTGTTGATGTTCTCCTAGCAATCGCCCCTGTGTGTTGAGAGCCATCTGTTTGTGATTCTCTGCTACATCCATGCTGGCAAAGTATCCTATGAGTATGCAGGCACTTTCAGATGTATTTGCAGTGGAAGACAGCTTTAGAATAGCAAACCAAGCCAAAACGAGAGATAGGCATCGTAGTCAAAAACAAGCTAGGGTCGGGCGATTGGCAAACAGAGTAATGTGAGCAAGACAGAAATTGAGGAAATGAGAAAACACTAGCAAAGGTCAAACAGGCAGAAAGGCAGTCAGAGAACAACAATGCTTGGTATGTACAGCAAAACCAGAACGATACTTCGCAATGTGTGCTTGTGTGACTGGGGTATACTGAGACAGGTGATGAGGAAATGAATGTCAGTTGAGAGTCAGAAGGTGGGAGATAGAGGGTGCTGTGTGTGCTGGGAGTTGTAGTCTGAGCTGTCCATGTTTGTAGTTTGCTCGTCTCCAGCAGGTTTACTGACAGTGTACAGTATGTCAGCCTCAGTTTGGAGGTTTCAGTTTCAGTCTGATTGGTTGTGGTGGTGCTGTTCCCGCTGGTGTGGATGTGGTTGCGAGTTTGTTTGTTGCCTCCGTTTGGTGAGTGAGAGACAGAAACATTTTTTTTTTCGCTCTGTTTGAGCATTTGGCTAATGTAGCATAGCTGGATTCAGATACGGTTCTTATGCTTCAATGTGTTCTCACTGTGAGAGCTCAAAAGGCATACCTAAATTTAGAAACTGGGTGAGGGGTGATGGATGAACAGGCATGGGGTTTGTCTGTGACTTGTCTTCTCACTTTTGTTGTTGGTCTTCAGTTGCTAGAGTGGATGATTTTCATAGCCTGTGTGAGCTTCTGATGGTGGAACAATTTAAGTGTTGTTCCTTATTGTGTTGCTACTTATGTGGATGAACGAAGGCTGCTTGTTGCACTGGGGTCAGCGGAGTTGGCTGATGATTTTGTATTGACACATAGAGGCTATAGCCTTGTGTTAGCACTTTCTTTTGTTTTTGTGTGTTGGTTACCTGTGAGAGTACAGTAAATTGTTACTATTTCGGGGATCCCATTTTAAGTGTGTGTGTGTGTATGTATGTGTGAGGACCCCTTGTGGTGTCATCTTGAAGTGTGCTTCCTGAGTGGTGTCATGGGGTGGAGTATGTTCATGACCTGTCTTTCCTATACAGGTAATTATAATAAGTTGCCACGGAGTTTGGTAAAAGCCATCTTCAGAATCACTTGCTGGCTGGTGCTCTATGTTGAGTGCTTCTTTCTCTCTCTTCCCTTCTCTCCTTTGCAGGTGCTCTGTTTGTTTGGTTATGTTACTTTAGTTTATTCCTTCTGTTTTGTTTTTCATCATACAACACTGGCACACACATCTCTCACTCATTCACACCCTACACCACTGACTTCTCTGATTACCCACTTCATGTTGTTTAAAATATAATTCGGCTTCTTGATTTCGCTTAATTTGGATTAATAAAATACTTTTGTTAAATGTTTATGGTGGTGCATCTCCCTTTGTTGTGGCCATTCAGCCAGGTCATAACACCTTGATGCTATTGAAAAAGAGCCTATCTCAGATAACTCTATTCAAGGAAATTGCAATAATGGGTCATGTTAATAATCTTAATGGGCCACCACATAAGAGCCCTTCTAAGCTTGAATATGGAGAACCCCAAATAATCTTTTTTTTTTTTTATTTTAAGTCACTACCTCTGAATATGGTCCAGAGTATAGTTTATAGAAATTAGCTTAAATAGTAGATTGATCATATGGAGTTTGCATGTTCTTCCCATGTCTGTGTGAGGTCCTCTGGGTGCTCCAGTTTCCTCCAAAGTCTACAGACATGAAGTTAAGTTAACCAGCTACTCAAATTGTTCATAGGTATGAATGTGTGTGAATGGTTGTTTCCTAAGCCTGGAAATGGGAGGGTTGTGGCAGGAAAGGCATCAGACGTAAAACTATGCTCCAATTAATGACATGTGGATCAATAGGGTCCACATGGAAATTACCCCACACACAAGTGGGACAAACTGGAAGAAGTGAGTGAGTAGATTGAGCATATACTCTAAATTAAACCTGCCCTGACTAGGAAGGCATTGGGACAAGATTGTACTCCATGAGAGGTCATCATGTACGCCAAGGATGTTTTGCTGGATAGTTTGTGTAGCCCCTTCAGATAGAATGTGTACAATTGTACACATGAAGTTCCATATTATTTTTCCTTGTGTCCGAAGGGGATAACCTGCTCTGCTAGTGCTGTGTGGAACATGGGAGACTGTAGGAGAAATGTAGAGAGCAGAGGTGTAGCCACTTTACAATGCCTTCATGAATGTAATGGAAGCATTTGATCTTGTGAGCAGTGATGGATAGTTCAGAGAATTTCCCATAATTGGATGCCCACCTAAACTCCTCAACTTGATCCGGTAATTCCACACAGACATGAAGGGGACTGTCCAGTTCAATGGTGCATAATCAGAGGCATTCAACATCCACAGCAGTGTCAAGCAGGAGGGAAATAAATCTTTGTGTATTTAAGTCTTTAACTAGAGCTGCTCCATGTTCACTTTTGGCAGCAAAATTTGAAAATGCTATAACTTTATTTCTGTTTGACATATGTGCAAAAAGAAAACATCATTATTGAAAGGCAACACACTTGTTTTTAACCTTTGTTTGTTTACCACAGTGAGATGACATATTGGTGCATTGATTAGTACTGTTGCCACACAGCAATAAGATGCTGAGTTCAAACCTCATGGTTGACTTTGGCCTTTCTATGCAGAGTTTGCATGGTCTCCCCATGCCTGTGTGAGTTTACCTGCATGCTCCAGTTTACTCCCACAGTCCAAAGACATGGGGATTGGGTCAATTGGCTAATTTAAATTGCCCATAGGTTAGAATAGTTGTTTGTCTCTGTGTTACTCCTGCAATAGACTGGCAAACTCCCCTGCCTCTTGCTCAAAGTTGGCTAGGATTGGCTCCAGCTTCTCCTGTCACTGGCTTTGTATTTACTCTTCTACACACTCTGTCTGTGTGCTTGCAGAGCTAACGACACTTTGTTTTGTTTGTAGGAACCCTCTACTCACTTCCACAGAACTGTCATGTTGTTTTGAGCTTTGCAATGGTTTTAAAACTAGCATTTTGTATCAGCAAAAAGACATGCCCCACACACTGCCGTGTTAGCGCTTTCCGGTTGAAATCGCAAAAAATGAATATTCTCAAAACACATCCGATTAACGTGATTGTGGTAGCAACTCAATGCACTCCCAGTAATGGGAAAATAGACCTAGAAAGTATTTCACTCCGGAGTATTCCTTTAAGCACATATGCACTTCCATGCCATAAGAGGCTAAACTTTACTTCTTTTTTTTACTTTTAGGAAGAAATTATTGCTTTAAATTTAAATATTGCATAAATATTTTATAAATCAGTGCTGGAGAATTTATGAAAGGCTTCTTTCAAAAAGTCTAACATGATATTCAAGGCTTTTTATACATTTACTTGGAAGAACGAACAACAATCAATCATCGTTATCTCACTGATTGAGAGAGTGTGTCACTGTCATTGTTGTTTTCATGTCTTGCAAGTTATTAGCTTGTGTTTTTTTTTTTTTTACCAAAATATTCATGCAACTTTGAGAAAAGTGTATGAAGTAAATATAGTGCTTTATAAGAGTATTATAAATGTAAAGTTGATTAATACACAAGTTGACACCTTGGCTGGCAAATGGGTTTCATGAGTAAGAAGCTTTATTGAAATAAGGCTCTATGATCATTATAATAGAAATGTACTGAGCATTTAATTCCATGCTCCTATAAGAAGGTACACAAAAGGTACTTCTTATGTCACAAAAGTTGAGATAGCAGGCAGACATATTTTGACAATACTTTATCATATCAACGTATTCTTCTCCTTTGTGAAACTCGTATGCCAGCCTTCAAACTAAACTGTGAATCAAATTTATGTTTATTACACTTGTATCTAGCACTATGTTTACCTTCTATAACTTACTCAAAGTGTTCTGTTCTTATAAACATGTTAAATGTAAATCCCTTCAAATAAAATACTCTGATATAATACATTCTTTGGGAAAGTCTCACGTGTGTGTGTGTGTGTGTGTGTGTGTGTGTGTGTGTGTGTGTGTGTGTGTGTGCATTTTTATTATTTCAGCAAGCAGGCCAAAGTCGTAAAGTCCAGCATTACTGGTACACATCATGGCCAGATCATAAAACTCCAGACAGTGCAGGGCCTCTGCTGCAGCTCATGACTGATGTTGAGGAAAGCAGAGAGGTTTCCGAGTCTCATGGTCCTGTCATTGTTCACTGCAGGTACATGGTTTTCAACAAGGGAGCTTGGTGAAAAAGCAGTGAAGGGGCTTTCACATATGAAAATCACCTCAGATCCATAAACATCTAAAATATTTATTAAAATCCATGTGCAAAACATTTGATATCTTTTTGCTGATACTTCTTTTCCACCATGGCAGTTCCAGGGCTTGTTCAGAGTTGGTGCCTTATCTCGAACCTGTTCTCTATGCTTTGACAGCCAAAGAACTGGCTCTCAGCCAGGAAAACTGATTCCAGAGCAGCACCAACTCTTTGCTGGTCTACAAAAAAGAACTGCTTATGTCAGAGGTTAGGGGTGGGATTATCGTGATCAACAAAACCAGCTAAAACTTTGTGACCACCATGTTTTAAAAACCAGAGCTAGTGTAGCATCTCGTCTGACTAAACCAAAAAAGAAGAATTAAAAGAGATGATGAAGTCTCGCAGTACAATTGTTGTTATTGTGCTTGGATGTTTCTTCGAAGGTTCGCAAGATGAACCAGCTCTGAACCAGCACTTGATTTGCGTTGGTGGAAAGGGAGTATGAGATGGCTGTTTTTAATTCCCTACCTGTACCTTTCTTTGTGACCTATAATGATTATGACATTTGCTATAATGGCTTCTCAGTCTTGCGGCAACTACAAGAGGAATCTGAGATGTTTGGATTCCTGGTTCCTTACAGATCCTCCAGTTACCCCTTTTCAACCAACAGGTTATGGATTCTTGAACTCGTTCAATTCGGGAACCTTTGAACCTTGGGGCCAGCTTACAAACCAGTCTTGGTTTTGAGTAGAACCATTATAATACATCATAAATGGAGGGTGTTGCACAATAGGAGTAAACAGTAGTAGCAGGATAGTGGTGCTCATTGATTACCTGGAAGCTTTTTTTCTGATATTGCAGATGTTTGTTTTCATTCCATTTTTTCTACCCTTGTCCTTTGCATCACTGCACTGTGCTTCCTCTCCAAACTAATGACACTAATCACACTGATGTCACAGGAATACCAGCTATATTTTAGTTCCAGCTGGGAATCAACTTTTCAGGTTCGAAACCAGTTTAATTTTGCTTGAAATGCTCTGAAAGGTTCAAAATTTGGTGCGCAAACAATAGTGTAACCCATTTCCTGTTGGTGGAAAAGAGAGTATTTGATGATTTTTGCCCAAAGGCGGTGCCATCCTGCCTTAAGTTGCCCCCATTTTGACCTTTGTGAGTCTTATTGTTTGAATCAACACCTTGTGACATGCTGGTAGTAAAACACACACAATACACTTTTAACCTGATGGATAAACTTTGGGTTAGGGAGAGTGACATCTGAGTAGATCTGTGTAACAATTAAATTCACATCTGTGGTTTCAAAGCAAGGATACATTAAAGACAGTTTACATCAAAACACAAGGTAAAAGGATCAAAACCAAACACACACTTTAGCTGACATCCTGTGTGCGCTTGTGTGCGTGTGTACCATCGTGCTCCTACACAATAGAATTTAAATGCTTCCTTAGAGTTGTGCCCAATGTGTCAGTGTGTAAAAGCAATGGTGTGAATGTCTTGTCTCCTTTCCTCCAATAGTTCCTCAAGTAGCAAACTTGTTCTCCAACAAGCAGCTTGATTCTATATTTGTCCTTTCTCAGTTCATGGTCACAGTTGGATGTTTTGTCGAGCCGTTCTGATCACATGGGAATGCAGTTGTAGTAAGACCCTGATGTGGGTGGAACACAGAAGCATGGCAGGCGAGAGATGATGTTTCCACAAACACTTTATTTTTACTTTTCAGCTTGCTTTCACTCACTTTCTCTTCCTTTCACTCACTCACTCACTCACTCACATGCGTTGTGGTCAGGGAGAGAGACCCTTTTCTCTGCTCTCTCTCTCCTTTTATGCTCCCTCCCTGTAACAACCAACCACACACACACACACACATTAATTAACAGCAGGTGGAGTGACTTAGCCACTTACCTTTCCCGACCCCGCCCTCCATTCACAGACTGCTGCTTGGCCATGCCCCCACTGCCACATACCCCCACTGCCCGACTCAGGCTGGGGAGCCGTCCGGCCTGAAGCTGACTCCCCCCCCCCAACGGACAGGAAGTCCGCCACCACCATCTGTGCCCCTGGCCTGTGTATCACGTCGAACTTAAATGGTTGGAGGGTAAGATACCAACGGGTGATCCGCATGTTGGCATCCTTCATGCGTTGGAGCCACTGGAGGGGCGCGTGGTCTGAACAGAGGGTGAAAAGGCATCCCAGTAGATAGTACCAGAGGGAGAGGACCGCCCACTTGATGGCTAGGCACTCTTTCTCTATCATGCTGTACCTGCTTTCCGACATTGACAGCTTCCAGCTAATGTACAGCACAGGACGCTCCTCCCCCTCCCGGGACAGAATGGCCCCCAGCCGATGTGTCTGTCTGTAAAACAAAGGGGAGAGAAAAGTCAGGGGAGTGTAATAGTGGCCCCCCACATAGTGCAGCCTTTACCCTAGAGAAAGCCTGTTGGCATTGCTCTGTCCACTGGACCGGATCTGGTGCTCTCTTTTTAGTGAGATCAGTCAGTGGGCTAGTGACGTCTGAATAATTAGGTATGAGCCTACGATAGTAGCCAGCCAGCCCCAGGAATTGTCTCACCCCCTTTTAGGTCTTGGGCCTTGGATAGGCTGCAATTGCTGCCATCTTATTAATTTGGGGATGCACCTGCCCATGGCCTAAGTGGAAACCCAGATACCGTACTTCCACCCGCCCAATTGCAAACGTCTTTAGGTTAGCTGTGAGACCCGCCCGCCTCAGCGACTTTAGGACGGCCCTAAGGTGTTCGAGGTGCCACGGCCAGTCATTACTGTAGATGATAATATCATCGAGATGCGTAGGTGGTGTGGGGGCGAAGGACCCTGTCCATAAGCCGCTGGAACGTAGCGGGCACCCCAAACAACCCAAAAGGAAGTGTGACGAATTGGTGTAAGCCAACCGGTGTGGAAAAGGCCGTTTTCTCTCGGGATAGAGGAGTCAAGGGGATCTGCCAATATCCCTTCGTTAAATCTAGTGTTGAATAAAAACGAGCAGTGTCTAATTAATCGAGCAGCTTTTCAATGTGAGGCATTGGGTACGCATCAAATTTAGACACTGCATTGACTTTCCTATAGTCCACACAGAACCGAACCGACCCATCGGTCATTGTGGGACTCCTCGATTATGCCCATTTCGAGCATGGCCTCGAGTTCATCACGGACCACCTTTTTTGTGTTTGGGCAGAATGGTAAGGGCAGCTGCGCACTACCACTCCCGGGGGCATCTCAATGTGGTGTTCTATGAGGTGGGTGCAGCCGAGCAGGGGCGAAAACACTGGAAAATTCTTTCTGCAACTGGCTCTGTGAGTTGGGCTGGGGAGAGGTGGTTCCACAGGGGACCGGAGTGGTGGGCGATGTCAATTTTCTTTTTTGAACCTCCGGCCCCAGCTCCGCCTTCTCTGGGATTACTGACACCAACACCACAGGGACTTCCTCATTCCAGTGTTTTAATAGATTGAGGTGGTAAATTTGCAATGCCCCACCCCTGTCCGTTCGCCTCACCTCATAGTTGATGTCCCTGACTCGCCGTGTGACCTCGAAGGGCCCTTGCCACTTGATCAATTTGGAGATCGACGTGGGCAGTAATATGAGTACTTTGTCTCCTGTTGTGAACTCCCTAAGGCGCGCGCCCCCATCGTACAGTTGGACTTGACGTTCTTGCACCTGCCGCAAATTCTCCCAGATTAAGTGCGTGAGTGTGTGGAGTTTGGCGCACAGGTCGAGAACATATTGAATTTCGTTCTTACTAGGTGAAGGTCCCTCCTCACAATTTTCATGTAGCATATCCAAAATGCCACGCGGCTTATGCCCATATAATAATTCAAATGGTGAAAAACCTGTGGAGGCTTGCGGGACCTCTCATACTGCAAATAACAGGGGCTTGAGCCACTTATCCCAAGTACGTGCATCTTTGCTTACGAACTTCCGAATTATATTTTTGAGAGTTAGATTAAAACGTTCCACTAAGCCATCAGTTTGTGAGTGATAGACACTGGAGCAGATAGGCTTAATCCCCAGTAACCCATACAGCTTGCACAGTGTGTGTGACTTGAATGCAGTGCCTTAGTCTGTCAGCATTTCTTTCGGAATCCCAACCTGGGAGATAAAGCAGAAGAGCTCTTCTGCAATACTGCGTGCTGAGATATTGTGGAGAGGCACTGCTTCTGGGTATCACGTTGCATAGTCCACCAGAACTAAAATAAAGCGATATCCCCGTGCTGACCGATCTAATGGCCCGACGAGATCCATCCCAATTCTTTCAAAAGGGGTCTCGATTAAGGGGAGAGGGCACAAAGGTCCCTTGGAGTGGCCGCGGGATTTACTAATTGGCATTCGCGGCACGCTGCACATCACTGACAGACATCCCCGCAAATCCCTGGCCAATAGAACCGGGCCATTATTCAGGCTAGTGTTTTATCCTGCCCTAAGTGTCTGGCCATGGGATTGAAGTGAGCCACCTGGAATATGATTTCCTGGCAGCTTTTTGAAATTAATAGCTGTGTTATCTTTTTGCCAGTTTCAGTGTCCTCAGTATAACCTATCCTTAATAATAGCAAAGTAGGGGAAGGCCGGCATCACATTTGGCTGGAGAATTTGACCATTGATTACTCTCACTTGGTCAAATGCATGCCGCAGAGTCCTGTCTCATGACTGCTCTAATGTGAAATCTCCAAGGGAATCCCCGAGAGAGGGAGGAGGGGCGGGGTGCTCCTCACTCCACATATTGCCCTGATGTGGTGCTGGTGTAGATGGCTCTGTGACAGCTTCTCCTACCAATGCTAGTCTGGGGTCTTCCCCATGGATTACTGCAGGACCCACTCCTCACCATGTGTGTCATTAACTCCTTAAACACAGCCAATCAGTCCCCAAAATCAGCGAGTGGGTGAGACAAAGGTGAGACAAGGGTTAACCACTGCCTTTACACTATGCTTTTCTCCCCAAAATAGAATGTGGATGGAGACTAAAGGGTAGTTGTGAACATCTCCATGCACACAAAACACCTTTGCCATTCGTGCTCTCCCCAATGCCTCACCTTGCACCAGGCTTTGGTGGATTGAGGTCTGGTTACAGATGGAATCCACCAAAGCCTGGTACCCATCCCCTTGGACACTTACTGGTATACAATACACTCTGGCCCGATCGAAGGTGGTTTCTGGCGTGTCAGGTTCCTGGACCACCGTGCCCACCTCCATTGCAGAGCACTGATTTTGGAGATGTCCCATCTCCCTGCAGCACCAGAACACCAGTCCAGGCTCTCCCTCTGCACCAGTGTTATGGACATCACTCACCTGGGGGGGAGAAGACACAGATAAGGAAAACGGGAGGACACCACAGGTGCGCCAGGCTGGCTGGGGAGGAGCCGGCCCCTGTAGTGGGGGAATGGGGTGAGGACAAGAAGCAGAGGGAGAGAGAGAGAGAGAGAGAGAGAGAGAGAGAGAGAGAGAGAGAGAGAGAGAGAGGAAAGAGGAAACATGTCTTCCTGCCTTCGGAACTGCCGCCATGTGGTCCTCTGCCAGCTCGATCGCTTGATCCAGTGATGCTGGGCAATGACACTGGACCCACTCTGCCATTCCTTCCAGAAGTCACGCAATGAATTGCTCTAGTGTCACCAGGTCGATAACTCCCTCAGCGTCATGGTCATCTGCCCTCAGCCACCACCAGCAGGCATCCCGGAGTTGTTGCCTGAACGTGAATTGCCAGCTGACCTCCTCCAAGCGCAGCAAGCAGAAGAGCTGCACTGTTGCTCTGGGGAGCAGCCAACATGCTTATGCTGGAGGATGGCTCTTCAGAGGTCCACATACACGAGCCAGCTGTTGGCGGGGAGCTGCAGCATGGCAAGCTGCACCTCACCCATCAGCAGGGGAAGGAGGTGCGCTGCACACTGTTTGACCAGCCAACCCCACGCCTCAGCTGCTTGCTCAAAGAGTGCAAGGAAGGCTTCTGGATTGTCATGCAGATGTGGGGAGGGTCTGCTCTGGTGGCGGTCATGGACCCCGCTGATATGAGCAGGTGCCGGAATGCCTGACAGTCTTCTTGCTGGGCCAGCACCAATGCTTCGAACTGTTGTTCTTGCTCCTTTTGGTGGGTAATTAGCACTTGATGCTGGTTCTGTTGTGCTGTGGCGAGGGCATGGATAAGGTATTTGAATGGAAAGGACTCCATGGGGCTGTTCCCTTCTGCACTCCCGGGTTTCAGCACCACTGTAGGCAATTTCCAGATATGGGTGGAGCACAGAAGTATGGCAGGTGGTTGTTTGCTGCCAAGTTCTTTTCTTTATTTTTTTGCTTTTCAGCTCAAACACACACTTATACACACAGACTATTATCAAGTTCTTGGCTCCAATCTCCCCTCCTGTCTCTCCTTTTATAGGGCGCCATCACTGTAAGAGACATACAAACACACATTAATTGACAACAGGTGTAGCGATATGACCACTCACCTTCCCTGACTCTGCCCTTCATTCACAGATCAATGCTCGGCCATGCCCATGCTGCCACATAGACATAGTGACACAAACTGAGGTAGCTTGTAGGAAATTACAAGAACGAGAGGCCAATCTACTCAGAGCCAAAGTTAACAACATTCTTATCCACCCAAAGAAGACCAAATTCAACCTATTGAAGGAGGAGAGGGACTTGCTAAAGACCCTCAGGCAAGACATTAACATTGTGATACTCCCTGTGCACAAAGGACAGCTAGCTGTTGTGCTAAATAAAACAGATTACAAACAACAGTGTGAAGATCTTTTCAGTGATTATTCCACTTACCACAAGTTGGGAAAAAGGGACCCTACACAGAAGTACAAGAAAGAACTTGTCTCCACTCTACTACACATCAAAAAAGAAGGAGGGATTAATAGGATTACATACAGACAACTGTACCCTAGCACTGAAATGCCACCCAAGTTCTATGGCCTACCTAAGTTTCACAAGCCAAACGTACCTCTGAGACAGAACGTAAGTAGGAATTATTCCAGCACCTATTGTTGTGCCAAGTGTTTAGCTGAAATTTTGTCCCCCTTAGTAGGGAAGTCCACACACCATATAAAGAACTCCCAACATTTTGTGAACCTTATCAAGAACAGAGTGGAAGAGGACAAAATTCTGCATTCATTTGATGTGACTTCATTATTTACATTGGTCCCCATCGATAAGGCACTTGAGGTCATCTCACATACTGTAGACTACAAGAAGACACCACACTTCCACAATGCTCCACTCCAACCCCCTCACAGATCATGGCTCTACTTGAGGTCTGCCTCCATTGTACCTATTTTATGTTTGATGGAATCTTCTATCAACAGATGAATCTGCTATGGGCTCTCCTGTTTTGCCCATGGTATGCAATTTGTATTTGGAACATTTGGAACATCTGGCAATTAGGACTGCCCCCACCCTCCCCTGTGGTGGTATAGGTATGTGGAGGATACTCACACCAAACTCAAGGCGGCGCACACTCAAGAGTTCACGGAACATCTGAACTCTGTTGACCATGACATAAAATTCACTTAAGAGGAACAACAAGACAATTCTCTAGCATTTATAGACACAAATACAGTCATACAGGCAGAAGGCTCATTGCAGGTGAAAATCTACAGGAAACCAACATGCATAGACCAGTACTTGAACTTAAATTCTAACCATCCCCTGGAACACAAACTAGTTGTAGTCCAGACACTCTTCTATTGACCCATCCCACACACGTGACCTTCAAAAAAGTGCCCGCCATTTTGGACCTGATGAAGACAGCGATTTGAATG